>WURV02181963.1:0-13181 GCA_011762755.2 Epimenia babai
ATCTATAACGGACCTATATGAGGCCTGTCTTCGCAGTGACAGGCTCATTTTATTGCGTCTTTCGACGCTATATAATACGTTCATGTAGCCCTAAAGAAGTGGAAATGCGGGTTGTCTTAGATATATCGCATATGCAAAAAAAAAGAAAATGGTATAACATTTTCGACTAATATTAGGATTAACGAGAGTGAAGGTTGATATAAACACATACTGGGTCTACACCTGACCAAGCGTCACCTACCTGTATAGCACATGATTATAATAAACTCCTTAAAGGTTTCTGTTTTTTGTGTCTCGAAATATGACTTTTAAAAGCATCCCTCTAACCTACAATCGACAGTTCTTATTCCTACGCCAGCATTCGGGGTTTCCGACATTTTAATATGTCGTCTGGACTGCCCGAGATGCTGACAAGCGCCCATGGGCGAGTTTGAACAAAGCACAGTTTTATGCGAGTTCCTGTACCAGAGCTGCAATAATGATGGACTGACGAAAAAACACCCAAGCAAATTTGCATGATGTCAGAAAAAAATCGCATTGGTGTGTGTGCGGGGAAAATGCGGTCACGAATGAACAGCATTTTCCAGATATGCCTGAATTCTTCTGGGTGACCACGCATAACATTATTGTGGAATCAGCGCAATAAACTCCTTACTGCTACTATGCGTAGAACGATAGATTAAAAGTGAAAAAAAGTAATCTAGAAACTTATATCCCATAACTTGGCAAAGTAAGCCACTCGAAAATTTACTTTTCCAGTACATATCAATGTTCGTTGCCACAAAGAAATTTCACCACCTCTACTTATCTATGGCTAGGTCGACCAGAAGAATCGGATAAAGCACCCCTCCGAAGGATACAACGGATTATAAAAACGGATTATAAAAACAATGGCATTGCCCGGATTCGAACCGTCCACCACCAGGTTCGGAGGTCGGCGCACTACAACTGAGCTATCCCGTTCCCAAGCGAGGAGAAATGCGTTTACCAATACAGAACTTGTATTTTCCATAGTATAGGTTAACTATACCTTGCTAAATTTAAATATCCACGTAGCGTCGGGACAAGAAATCAATGAATGAGAAGATAAATAGAATTATTTGAATGTATGTGTTGATGGAGTTAATCAGTTGATTTTATCACAGAATTCCATATGAAATTGTACGTGTAATGTCTTTAGATACAGTGACGCATGTACAATTACAGTGTACGTCTCGATTAAAATTTATTTAAAAGTTACTCGAAACTCACCGATGACTGGTTACCCGTGAAGATGTTGTGGCCGACGTCAACTAGCATCACCCGCGGCTTTATGATATCTCTCCTATCCATGGATAAATATTAACGCCTGCGGTCTTATTGTGACACGACCGTATCCATGGCGACCGCGCCATTCCACTCAGCACGTGTTATGTCTTCTATAAACATTGCTAATTGTAATTAACACTGTTCACGGCAGGTGAGATAACGCCTCCGTAGCAAGCTGCATCATACGTTTATAGGTACGCTACACTCCAAAAATGTTCGGCGTATGTATATTTATTTAGCGTTAATCAAAATACCTTATGCGTGTAGCAGTAGGCGACGATTATCTCGTTGTCCAGACCATGGTTAGCTGGTGACAAACCAATCCCATTATTATTGTTAACACGACGTCGCTGTAAATGGTTGGTCAACAGACAGTCGACCCATGTCGCAAACTTCGTTAAATGTGCGACAGGTGATTCTTTGGTACAATGAGATTACCAGATAGCGGAGACATGGCACCAGTGAAGACACTAAGATCAGCATGCGAATACATAGCCACGTCGGACGAAAAAGGCGCTTTCATTATAATCGTACTGCAAGAACTATCCACACCTCTAATGGGTAGACAGAGTGAAAACGCGCTTTTTTCTCAGAAAACACCACAGGTATATTCGCTAGAACCTGAAAAATGCAAGGGTAACACCAACTTTTTTCTTGACATTCAGTGGTTGACAGTAAGAATAAATACGTGCCTTGGAACACGTTTTTGGAGTGTTTTTACCGCGCCAAAGACCCAGACAGGGTTTATCTTCCCACCTGCAAGCCACGAGCCAGCGCATACTCCTGGTGGTCACCTGCAACCCAGCTCTCCAAGCTCTCCAACGCATTTCCAACGACTAACACAATCTAACCTCTTCTTTGTCTCTTTGTAGATTTTTCACAGTCTTTTGACTACATTAATCGCGACGTCCTTTGGCTAAAACTTCTGGTTCTAGGTATAAATTGCCACATAGTAAAACTTAGGTCGACGTACACATGAGTCTGCGCATGTGTCTGGGCAAACGGCAATCATTCTGATTATTTTGACTGTGAGCTTTGTGTAAGGCAAGGGGAACAAACTCCCCTACTCTTTTATCGATATCCATTAACGATCTCCCATCCATAGACCCTTGAGAGGGTTGGTGTGGGTGTACGTGTCACCGATGACATTCAGATATGTACACTGATGTACTCTGATAAAGTAGTAATCTTATCGGAAAGTGCAGAAGGTCTACAGACGTGCTTAAACAACCTGGAGAGCTATAGTGATATATGGGGTTTAACAGTCAGTGTTCATAAAACTAAGGTTATGTGTTTGACAAAAGGAGTCAAACTTAGTACAGAATCATCATGATCATATAAAAGTACTTAACTTGAAATAGTCTCTCATTTTAAATATCTGAGACTGGTTTTTAGTTCAGGTGGGAGTTTTAAAAAAAGAAGTGATCTGTTTGTCCAGACAATCCCTAAATCAACACTTAGTCTTAATCACAACCTCAGTGGCTTCAAGTCGGTTACAGCCTACCTCCACTGCGACTTGTACGAACGCGTGGTCAAACCCGTACTCACATATGGATCAGAAGTTGGGGGGCTTAAAAAGATGAACACCAAAGAAAAATCTCGGCTCCGGTTTTTTAGAAAGGCATTATGTGTCAAATCCATAGCGCCTGTTGATATGGTCCTCAGAGAGAGCTTCGTCCACTTTTCAGTGAGACTCAAACGCGAGCCTTCAAATTTTCGCTCAAAGTTTTGTACATAAACTACTATAAAACCATCGATGACGTGAACGCCGATCTATTTAGACGGAAGTCGGAAACGTTATGTTGGAATCGTTCAATACGTGCAAATGGTATGGGTGTCGTTTGGGAAACTCAGTGGGGCCACTACAATCTAGGTGCTAACGTATTAGTGGTAGAATATGTTCTGCATACTCGCATTTCAGAAACGATTACATTCGCCCATATTTCACCACGAGGCCTAACATGATCAAGTGTATTGATTGCATTATTGACAACTGCGAACATACAAGAACTGCAAAAATTGCCTAGTTTCGTGAGTCGCGTATTCAGTATATTCACTATGTAAGGTCGTGTATACCTCGTATTTTTATATCTCTATCTTTCATTTGTATGTTCTTGTATCTCATTATAATGTATGACATCCGGAAATATGGGTACTGACCTAATATCAGAATTGCTGTATTGTGTTGATTCTATGGGTAAAACCACGTTTTGTCTGTTTCTTCACTTTCGTATTCAGTTTATAGACAGTATTCATTTATTCATCTCTATATAATATTCATGTGTTATCTCTATTTTTTGTATTATTATATCTAATTGAGATTCCTTCTGAATTATGTGCTCTTAACCCCACTTAGTCAGACACACTCCGCACAATTAAAGAACCCTCTTACTTTGCCTGTGAATAAACCGTTAACCTAGTAATATGCCTATCAAATAAAAGTAAAAAAATATCATGAACTCTAGGTAAAATATAAACTAATGAAGCTATGTGCAATTTGAGGAGTACTGCAATGCCTAGTGATGGTTTTACACAAAAAAAAATAATAATAAAAAATAAAAATAACTAAATTCCATTACAAATCCTAGATGCGCATTCCCTCTTAACCCACAAGGAAACTAGTATTCTTTATGATACCACAATGGACAAAATCACCCAAAATTGCTTAAAAGTAATTTCTTATTTAGATGAATTGAAAAAAGTTTTACTTCTGTTGCTCTCTTTTTTTCTCGTGTGACATAATTGTAACTACTGTACCATATGACAATGTATATAAATATTACTGTTAAAATGTATATTGACATATGCCGTTTATTTTGTGTATTTTTGACATATGAGAAATAAAATACAACAAATACAAAGAAGCTCAATACGGCGTTGTATGGAGGGGGAATTCTTTATTGTGTATTTAAAATTAATTTAATATTAATTTATTATTTATTAATTTATCGGCTTCAAAAATTACAAAACGCTGCCGCACGCCTTATCACCTCGACCCGCAGAACTGATCATATACCAATTCTTGCTTCTCTCCTCTGGCTTCCTGTTGAGAAGCGCATCATTTTCAAAATTCAAAAATTCACTTTCAAAGCCATCCATCAATCTGACCCGGCCTGCCCCAATACCGCCATCACTGTCTGGCGACCAGTACGTCAAACTCGTCAGGCTCAAACCATACACCTTAGTGTTCCTCATTTTTACCGATGTCACTTCGGTGTCCGTTCCTTTAGTGGTGCTGCGCCAGCACTATTCAATAACTTTTCTTATGATATTCGTCGAGTAGTCCAACGCCCAACATTTCTAAACCTAAAATCAAAACATATTTATTTTGCAATTCATACTAGATGAATATTTTGCGTTTTATTGGTGTTTTTGACAGTCATGCTAAACATTACGTAGCATACTAATGTTAGCACGGTAAATCCCTTGATATCATCATATCATCTCTTACAACACCACTGGCGTAACTAGTCGAACTATTACATTTATAATGGTGGTGTTCTTATCAAAATATAAGCGATAGTTAAAGACTAAAGACACCGAACTTTCGGCGAGAGAGCTCAACAACTCGAAGAATGTGACTATTCACTTCGTATTTCGCTTAACGCGTTTTATAGAATCACAATCTAACAATTGAAATAAAAGAACGTTTATTGTAAACATTCTTATAGCGTTCCGCTCTCGTCGCACAAAGTAATACACCAGTGCTTCTTACTGTATCATTATATTAGGGAAAATGATTCATGAAATGACAAGGCGTGTAAAGTAAACTTTGATAATTTTAATATCACCTGGCGGCTGTAGGATATCTAAACTTATAATTGAGGTCAAGGTGAATTATTAGCTGTAGATGGCTGCTGTAAGTAATGATGTCATGAATGATGGTTGTGCCTGGAATGAATTTTGTGATAGACACGCTATGGATGCAGCTGAAAGTTTTATTCAGAAGCTGTCATTATTTAATTGCACTATTGAAGCTGAGAGAACATTCAATCCTATGGGTGTTGCGAAAAAATTCGTTGAGTTTTTCTTGATACATTTTGAACAGCAAATCCGTAAGAACTTTAATTTGAAGGACAAGATGGCACCAACTAAACTCGAGAAAAATTCAGTGGCTGATAATAAAGAAGGTTGTACATCGGATAGTAATACTCTGGTATTAGATGAAATCGGTGCAGTTGGAATGAATGGAATGGCAAGCACTGACTCTGACCCAGGTGGGGATTATGCTGACCAGGATTGCCCATTGGTTGTATCCAATGTCGAACCTCTGTCAAATCCTGTCAATAAAGTACGAAAGCCAAGTTTTTTCAGACGCCTTTCATTTCGTGCTTTAAAGAAAAAGCCGTCTTTCTTACGACAAACTTCCGATGATGGTTTGAATATGTCTAATGGGAAGCAGCCAAAAAAATACAATCTGCGGCATCACAGGTACGAACGGCATACGAAGGTGGCCAAGTGTGGATCAAGTGTGATTTTTGATCTGTTGAAGGAAGGAATTGTATCTGTCTTGGCATGGGCTAATACTAAAGGCAAGACAAAGTGGGACAAGTCACGACTATTGCTTGGAAAACTTTCAAATGGATATGTTGTTGAGATCTACACACCTCCAAAGGTATTCTGTATGAACTTGTTGAATTGCATATCAAAAATTTTATGTACACCTTAGTTAATTATCAAAGGCGTTACTTATTTCCATTTCATTTATTTATATGTACTTTATTTTATACAAATGCAGTATTACAATGTTCATAGTATGACACTGTAGACCTGCGACTTAGTGAAAAATATGAAGAAATCTATGATAATTATACAGTATTTAGTGCACTATATAGAATTGCGTACCAGCGGTTTGTTAACGCAGGATTATATATTTAATCTGTCGACATGATTGTGCTGACCAACCAGTTTGTAGACTACATCATTGGTGGGAGCCGTAATAATGTTTTGAATCAAAACATCAAATGCCGTTATGTCAAGTTCATTGCACTTTGGTTTACACTAGTTAATTGGGCAACTAAACACACAACTGACATGTGTGTACATGTTTAATCATATGCACACATAATGCACACTGCTTATTGCTGAAAAAAAGTGATATGTTTTTAAGTGAATGAATACATTTGGTAAAATTCTGATTTATAAGTCTGTCATAATTGTCGGAAACATGTGGCTTATGAGCACAGATACTGATAAATCTTATTAGACCAGTTAAAATGGTTCTAATTCCTCAATGATATACATGTTTAACAACTGATAAATTAGGCTGTATTATTTATTAACATATTAAATTATTGATGTATGTATTTTCTTATTACCTGTGGAGTGCCCTATTGCTTTGGTCAATATTGGTCCTTTACAAATCTACCCTATAATTCACATGACAATCTGATAAGCCTAACTCATATTTGGGTTGGGAAATGCTGTTAGTGAAAAACCGCCTCATCTAGGTAGAAGTTGACCCTTGTCCATCTACGGCGCTAGTATTAATGCATACAGAAAGTCTACATAAACATTACCGGATCTGTCATAGTTGATGTTTATTTATAATACAATGTCCAAAGTAGCCAAGAGCTAACTAAGTACCATAGAAACCACGCAGAGAGCATCTAAAGCTCAGCTACATCAAAGGGAAGAAACTCTCATATAACTACATTGCAAGGACTATTTACACCCCCCGTGGACAGACACCCTTTCAGGGGCTTTTCCTAGAAATATCTGCTAGAACTGGAATCAGGCCATGGTTATGTGGATCCAAGTCAAATGGTATAATCATTACAGTATCCACTCCTACCTATGTACCGTATGTATATAGTATAATTATATTCTCTCATTGTACTCTAGTCTCGCGTCCATATGTCTCGCATTACTGCTCTTATTCGTGTGTACTTGTTAACCCAGTGTTATGTCTTAAGCTTAAGGCTTTAAGGAAGTATATTAGTCAATATGTCTCTCGTGATTTTACAGTACATTAAATTGTGTATTTTGCTGTCCAAAATGTGGTATTCATACTGAGCAGAGCAGATGTACTTCAATAAACTTTACTTTAACCAATTTTAGTCTGCTATTGGCATCCTGAAGTTTTTTATTTTCAGGTTTTTTGTATTAGAACAAGCAAATCAGATATTACCTAACATGTTCTTACTTAGCTATAATGATATAGCGCGTATATAAGGTAGCCATCGCCAGTAACCGTTTCTAAACTATGAATATGGAGTATAGTAGAGAGACTGACCACTCTACTAGAGATTGACCATATATTCGAGCGACTGACCACTGTATTCAAGCTATTGACCACCTTACTAGAGAGCTTGATCACCTTAATAAAAAGACTGACCATATTAATAAAGCTGTAGATAAATACACAGAAAAACCTATACGTCTGATGTATCAGAGGTTTCATTTTTTCTGTGCATTTCTCTCCAACTCTTCGAAGAACCACTTTGACTCCCCGTTTAACATCACATTAATGAAGAGACTGACCCACCTTACGAGAGAGACTAATTACATTAATAGAGACACCCACATCCATCCTATAGATACTGACGACCTTGCTAGAGGGATGATATAGCAATGTGAACTAAAGCGGTTCATGATAAAAGAAAAAGTATTTCATCCAGTTGATATCTCACTCAGAGTGATGTCATCAATTCATACAGTCCTATATAAATTATTCAATCATGACAGGCTTTGAAGCCAAAGATAGAATTCCCATGTAGTGTCATCCACGAAGTGCGACACACGAACCAATCAGAGATGCCGGCGAGAAATAACTGCTTTGTAATAAAATTGAAGGTCTGTGCATGTTACATCTAATAAATTCTCAAGTTTCTTGTTCTGCTGTTTAGTTGGTTAAAATTACTGAACGAGTTACGTCCTTAACTGTTGTTGTCTGTTTAAATATGAGGATTATCCACTGTTTTATGTGGAGGCGAAAAAGATATGGCTAAATGTCAACTGTAGCTCGCTGTAATAGCTGGGAAATTGACAGTAAATAAGCTTTTTTAAAGTAACTGCCTTTACATAGTCTGAATCATGACATGATGTGCGGTGCGTACAATACTACAGGTGCATGCCACAGTCATTGTTTACCCTTATATCTACCTGCGGGTATATGCAGGGGGAGCCCTTGATGGAGTACATTATCGAGGCTGATAGCGCCGATGACAGGGATACCTGGATCACACACTTATACTCATGTATGGAGTCTATTTCACAGACTGACAGTCAGCCAGACATGTGAGTCATGTCATTAAGTAGTCTGTGATACACAGGTGCTAATTTGGTATACATATCGTGTTTATATCAGTTGATTTATTCTATTAAATAGTAAATTCATTAAACGGTCAAAAACCATAAAATATTAAATAATCAATAGGTAAATAATCAGCAAATGGCAAATAATCATTAAGTGGTATATTATCATTTGATGAATAATCATCAATCCGTTTATGACACTAAAAATACATCATCTCACTAGCGATGTCACTAACAGCGCATTATCTCACTAGTGATGTCACTAACAGCGCATTATCTCACTAGTGATGTTACTAACAGCGCATCGTCTCACTAGTGATGTCACTAACAGCGCATCATCTCACTAGCGATGTCACTAGCAGCGCATTATCTCACTAGCGATGTTACTAACAGCGCATTATCTCACTAGCGATGTTACTAACAGCGCATTATCTCACTAGCGATGTTACTAACAGCGCATCGTCTCACTAGCGATATTACTAACAGCGCATTGTCTCACTAGCGATGTTACTAACAGCGCATTATCTCACTAGCGATGTCACTAACAGCTCATCATCTCACTAGCGAAGTTACTTACAGCGCATCATCTCAGTAGTGATGTCACTAATAGCGCATCATGTACTAGCGATGTCACTAACAGTGCACCATCTTGCTAGTGATGTCACTAACAGTGTTTGAACTTGCAAGTCATGTCATTTTCATCCGATATACTATCAATTACTAATTTTAATAATAATTATAATATAAAATAAAAATATTTAGTGATTATTACGACTTTATTGTTTCAGGCGAAACGAGTTTGAAGGAGGCGAGACAGGTAAACAAGATGTTCTACAATATGCACCTAGGCATGTTTATCACAGCCGTAGTATCGTCAAGACAGGTATGGGGACACATAGTGGGTCATTATTGAATACGTCTCGGGGCGAAAAAACAATAGTAATGTTATAATGTTGTAGAAGTTTGCCAGTTTGCCACATCATACTTCATTCTTGAGTGACTAGTGATATTTACATCCTTGGCAACCGGTTGATACACAGAGCCATTTACCTCTGACGCATCGGAGACACGCAGATTGCTGACCCACGTGCCCGAAGTTCCCCCACGTTCCACCCTACTGTCTACACCCACGTCCCCCTCAACGGTACACGCAGAAGTGGCCAGTTCACCCCGTTCAGAGAGTGGTTTTGGTGAGGACCTGTGTATTTAAGAGTTAATCGAATAATTCCGTTGATAAGAGCAATTTGCTCGATGTGTCATGATAGATTGGATTGAACAAATTTTACATTTGGGCATTGTTGATTTGTCCACCACATTCGTTAACGACACGTCTCATGCGAGACGGTGTGAGTATAATCAGCTTATGCGTTGTAGGATTCTTTCCTTGTGTTCTTGCATAGCCGCATTGTAATTTGTACAGGACACCTGTTGGGATGCATTGTGGGATGGATCCCCACGCTTGAGGAAGGAGTCATTTAACAACGTTATATCAGATGAATCTTATGGTAGAGGATGATGAAAAAGCAAAATTAGTCGTACCCATACCGCCATCGCAAAACAAAATCAATTTTCAAATCGTCAATGAAAATGCGTAGTGCAAATTAAGGTTAAAATTTAGGGTTAGGAAATGATAGAGAAAACTGTTAATGATATGGTTGGCAGTCTAACTTGGATAAGGTTTCTCCTAACCAAGTTAAATACGTCTAAGAGATGCCATTTAATTTAGGGTTAGAATACAACTAGCGGCTAGTTTTCTTATGATATCGATGAAAGTGAGTCCATACTGAGGGGCTATCCGTGGGTTTACATAGAGACAGCCGGTGAGGGTGATTACCAGATCGATGAACTACTCAGCCAGTACCCCTGGTTCCATGGGACATTACCACGTACTACAGCTGCTCATCTAGTGCTGCAGCAGGGCCCCTCCGGTCATGGGGTGTTCCTTGTGCGTCAGAGTGAAACACGCAAGGCCGAGTATGTCCTCACCTTCAACTTCCAGGGAAGAGCTAAGGTTAGTGACAAGAATTAATTTTTCATGATTTGACTTGGGTTAGACCTGAGACTTTAGTGTTTACATTAAGTATTTATTATTAAAGTAGCTATTGTATTAGTTCGCTGCAGCAAATGCTGCTGAGCTGTTGTGATCGAAGCTTTTTGTCCATCCATCCAATTACTTTTAAAAATGCGAACTGTTTATCGTTTTACCACTTGGCAGTCTCTCACTTGGTCTTTCCACTTCTTAAAGATATCATCAGTAAGTAAAGACCATTGACATTTTGCAGAAATTATAGATACATTAGTCTCACAGTATTGTTACAGTAGTATTGGATTAATCAGAGAAGAAGCGACATAACCATAGTAATGTGTCAGAAAAATACTGGATTTCTTGAACTAAGTATCGTTGTTTGGATCATTATCGATGACATTCACATCTCTGTGGGTCACCACAGATCAAACTCCATCATTGATTCATCAACTGGGTGAAGATCGTTAAGCTTTGATTGCAGTAGTGTTATAAACTGACCGTCGTCAACTATCATGACCACCATTTGCAAAATGTTGACTGAAAAATACTTAAATCATATATTAATACATTTATTTTACTATATGAATATACATACATTTTGCCGTCTTCTGTATATACCTCTCAAGAAAGAGGGAGGCACAATTTTCTTAGTAGATTCGGTGATGAAGTCATACAGTCTCATACTTTCTTTAAAGCTACTCATTCACGTGGGAGTTTAGTTATTCTTGCTTTTATATTTTCCTGCTCAGCATTGCTAGGAATGCAAAATATTTTGTAGACTTTGAGATAGAAATTGGTTAGACAGAAAATATATTTATATACCCATGACATGACTATATGTATTATATATATATATATTTTCTGGTATTAGTGTAGACAGGTAGCGTATCATGTTGCGTCTGTATCTTGTTTTGTGTCTATTTGTATTGGTAGTGTATTATTAAGCATGTTACCGCAGCATTTGCGAATGACGATCAACTATGACGGTCAGTGCCGCGTCCAGCACTTGTGGTTCCAGTCAGTCTTCGACATGCTCGAGCATTTCCGCACCCACCCAATTCCTCTGGAGTCGGGCGGATCATCAGACGTGTCACTCACGGATTATGTTGTGTCACTCGAACGACTCCGCACGTCTATACAGCGAGCGTCGCCCAATGCCAGCTCCGTTGCCATTGACAATAATAACAGCGCAACTGTCGCCTTTCCTGTGCCGTCAGATACGCCAGGGGCAGGTAATGCAGCCGCGGCATCAGCTAACGGGATGATCGATGCTTTGGTTGTGAGTGGGTCGGTGCGAGCGAGGACTGAGTCAATAGAAAACGTGATGCGGGAACACCAGACATCTCAGCAAGCTCCAGGCCGCGCTGTCGATAACACTTACCTGTTTGTGTGATGAGTTGCTGGATGAAGGAACACTAGACGTCTCAGCAAGCTCCAGGCCATGCTGTTGATAACACTTACCTGTTTGTGTGATGAGTTGTTGGATGAAGGAGCACCAGACGTCTCAGCAAGCTCCAGGCCATGCTGTCGATAACACTTACCTGTTTGTGTGATGAGTTGCTGGATGAAGGAACACCAGACGTCTCAGCAAGCTCCAGGCCGCGCTGTCGATAACACTTACCTGTTTGTGTGATGAGTTGCTGGATGAAGGAACACCAGACGTCTCAGCAAGCTCCTGACCATACTGTTGATTACACTTACTTATCTACCGCAACACCAATACAACCTCGTCTACTGTAGTAACCGTCTCTACCATGAAAACTGATATCTACTGTACTTACCCCACTGCTCTCAGAAACCATGGGTGTTCCTGTTGCTATAATGGTCTTTATCAACTGTATCGTGATTCAAAATTTTTTCTAACGATCACCAATTGTATTCATTTTTAAATTTTTTGCATAAATTTCAACAAGTGTATTAAACACCGTTTATCTTTTTGAGGAAAATTAAAATTCTCGCCTTTTTTCTCAATAAATGTCAAATTAAAAGGCTGCGTATTCTTACGTGAGGTACAGAGATACATTTAGGGTAAATCTTGAGTCTGTGTATATTACATGTATAATTTTAAAAAGTCATTGTTAAATTATGTATAAATTATGATACGTTAAAACCACGACATTTTTTGCAATTGTGAACAGTTTATTTGTACTTTGTGTTGAATATTGTGTGTTTTCCTTTCTTACTTATCTCAAGGTATAGATTATTAGTTTAGTTTAAATCGAAATTATTTGATACCTGCTGCAATTATTTCCCCATGGTGTTACCTGTATAATACAACATATGATCAACGTCTGGTCTTGACGCAGTGTAATAGTGATGTGAAAAATAGATTCACATTATTTTACGGAATAGTCTATTCACATACTTTATCAGATTAGCTGATCAGTATACTAAAGTCATACATCTTTCATTGTCCTGAATTCATGCTATATTAGTTGTGTCGGTAAAGTGTATCGCTCGGTACGGTGTATCGGTCGGTACGGCGTATCGCTCGGTACGGCGTATCGGTCGGCACGGCGTATCGGTCGGCACGGCGTATCGGTCGGCACGGCGTATCGGTCGGCACGGCGTATCGGTCGGCACGGCGTAT
>WURV02181974.1:0-29542 GCA_011762755.2 Epimenia babai
AAATCAGCACTGGACATGGCGCCTGTGTTTTCATTGCGTAGTTTGACCCGCAAAGCGCTATGCAGGGCCGAGATGCCGCCCGTGCCCTTCAAGACCAATTCCTGCACGATCCACGACACCACATTGCTTAAGATGCCGGTGATACTGCCTTTGGCATGAAAACCGCGCGCTGGCAAATTGGAATTGTCCAGGTTGTGGGCTTCGATCAGGGCTTCGATGGTGGCATCTTCATCCCCTACTTGCAGATAGCCCTCCCCTGTCACCTGCGACAGGGTATTTCCCGCACTGTTCTGCCATTCCTGCAGCGGTTCCGTTTGTGTGCTATGTCCCTGCACAACGAGCTGCGTTTCATCCGCTGCGCCATCGATCAGGACATCATCATTGTGTGTAACGGTCATGCCGTCTCCTTTCTCTTGTTCTCTTTACTCAATTGCTTTCCTTTATGTTTGTCTAAATCATCATCTAAGTTGGCGTTGTGGCAGCACCTCCCCTTCATCATTCACGATCACGCCCTGCTCCAATAACAGGAGCTGTAAGCGATCATTGATTGCCACCTGACGATCGTTCTCGGATTGTAGGAACTGCACCTGCTCGCGTAACACATCCACACTTAAGTGGTGCGATTCCTGCACGGCAGTCATTGCCAAGCGAAAGCCATTCGGGGATTTCTCTGCCACCTGGGATAGTGTTTTCGCCTGACGTTGAGAGGCATCCTGGGTCTTGCCCAGACGAAATACCACTGCTCCTAATCCGATCACGATCCCACTCGCCAGCGCTTGCACCAGCTCTGGGGTCATGTCTTTGTTTCCCCCGGTGACATCCTGGCTTGTAGCTCGACAAACGCGCGGCTTAAGGTCTGGTTGCGCGCATCGGCTTGCAACTTCTCCTGTGCCGTCTGTCGATGCGCAGCCTGCTCGGTTTCTAATTCGCGTACTTCATAGAGAAGCGTCACGAACAAGAGCACCACAAAGAGCGTGTTCAACATCTCATTTGCCGAAGCCGGTTCCTGCTGCCACAGCGCGAAGAAAGACACCACTGACCGCGCCAATGCCGGGAAGAGTAGCGCTCCTACCGCCAGCAAAGAGGGTCCCTTCCAGATGCTAAGTAGCAGCAAGCCACTGCAGATCAACAAGCCCACCCCCAACCACTCCGGGTCGAGGCGCAGACCAGCTGCCAGAGCGGCATCCACCGGGCTGACACTGGGACCCATGACCTGTAATCCTGTGAGTAGTAGATAGCCTGTTCCCAATGCCAGTAACCGGTGTGGGGCACTGCCCATTTGTTGCCACTCCTTTCGCTTGTCTGTTTCCATGACTCCAACAATAGCACAAATGTTCTGTTACATGTTGACCATTTGGTCGGACATTTGGTCACTTTTTCTCAGGCTTTTGTGGCAGCAAGCGGATGCTGCGCGCTCGTCCCTCCGTCCGGCTAATCCGTCCCCATTTCTCCAGCCGATCCAGATGATGGATCACGCTCGTCTTCGAGACAAAACAAGCCGCTGCGATCTCCCGATGGCTAGGTGCAATCCCCTCTTTCTGCAGATAACAGCAGATAAATTGATAGATGTCTTCGGTTAAGGCTTCACTAGCTTCTTTGTTATTCATCCGCTCTCCTCTAACAGTTGCAAACTGCGCGCCACACGACCTTCTCGCACAATCCAGCCATCTGCTTGCAAACGATCCAGGTGTACACTTGCCGTGCTCACCGATACTAGGTCACAGCCATCCGCAATTTCCTGCATCGACGGAGCATATCCTTTCTCCACCACATAGTTCTGGATGAATGTCAGCATCTGCCCGCTTCGCCCTTTCGCTACAGGGCGCGTGATACAACGAATAGTCCCCCTACCCCACAGCGCGCCCAGGCAACGCCGTAGTAACGGATAGGACAGGCCTGTGAGGCGCTGAATGGTGTGAAATGTTGGCGCATGTCCCTTCTCCCGCCAGTAACTTTCGATAAAGCGCTGTACCAATCTCGGATACACCCTTCGCAAAGAGATTCCCGGTTGTAGACTGCCCTCTTCCCGCAAGTACTGTAGACTTTGACTGACCTGCTCCACGCTCAATCCCGTGCTGCCCGCAATCCGTTCAAAGGGAGGCAAGTAGTCATTTTTTTGTGTATAATATTGGTGGTAAAGAAATACGATCTGGTGGCGAGGATCTGCATATACCGGTATGCGATCATCTGAACCGATCTTTGGTGGTGGGCGCTGTGCCCTTGCAGCGCCCCGTCCCATTCCTGAAACAAGCGCACTTCCCCTTTTTGACAAAGTCAAGCTCATATTCATTCTCCTTTGATTTGATATAACAGAATACAAACCTTATCAAGCGTACCAGTAATAGAACTTTTGATCTATTAATATGTGGTATAGATTATGTTACAAATTGATTTGTGTCAAGATTTCGGGAAGGGGATAGGCTAATTCTACGCTGAGAAATTTAACTGATTCTGTCCAAGAAGAAATGGTTTAATCAACTTCGGTAAGCGCAGTGTTTATACCTCAACGGTACTATTTACCATAATAGGATGTTGCTCGGATATGAGGTTATTTCCATCTTCCCTCAATCAGCAGCGTCGAATGTCAGATGTAGCGAAGCCTCGGATAGCCGGGGCTTCGCTACAATTCCTGCCTACCCTATCAGACGGAGCGACACATTGGTCACACAACTTCACGAAGTAGCAGCGAGAGTAAACCGCACCAAGTCAACATCAACAACCGCGGAGATGGAATGTATGCAACAAGTGAACAATGCGCTAATGAAAACACTGGGATCAATTGCGCACCTCCCAGACAGCCAGGCAAGTAACATGGCAATCATGGGATTATTAAATGCGCTTTGTATCATGGAACAATATCTAAATGAGGATACTTAGTCCAAGAAGTAGAAACTATTCTACCTACCCTATTCCCCATAATCGGCCACGCGAATGTTGACTCCAAGGATAGAGAGCTATCGTTGGTTATGAAATAAGGCACGAAGTCTATAAATCGGAGGTCTGGTCGTGTGATGTAAGACGATCTCTGACATATGTTTCTCGATACTATCGATATCATCATGCAGAGTAATGGTGATGCAGCGCAACTTAGGTTTTTCGTTGGATACCAGACTGCAACAAACTTTGCGCATAATATATCGTTCAAATCTGGGCGATTCTTATATGTAACGGTCCCCCAGCAGCGCTCATGTGCCTGCACAATCTGCATAAAGTAATCATTCTCAGACATATTGAAGTATTTCCAGCAAGTGATTACATTCGAAGTTTATATAATTAGTCATAGTATGTTGCAATTAAAATTAAGGCACCATATATCCACAATTTTATCTTGATCATTATGGCTCAACGCCATGATCCATATAACGATACAACCTAACGAGCAAAAATATCTTCTCGAATTTCAAATGTAAGCAATCGTGTAAGCACTTTATGTTAGGCTCTTTGTCATGTCATGAACGACATAAAACATCCCCTTGACGGTGGCTATCACGAGATAGCCATCTTTCTTGTAAGCGCCATGTTTAGCGGGCTGAGGCAAACTGATGAGGTGTTGGGAGAAACTTTGTTGCGCCTGTATCAAAATCGGATGCACTAGATGTCTCTGGGCAGACAAAAAGCGAGGTGCAAAGCGAAGTTACCAATTTATTGCAAACAATCTTAGTTCCGAGTATATTTGTTTCAGGATATATTGATCTAGCGTGTGAGCGGGTGCGACCAACACCCCCCACACATGGGCGGACTGCTGACACAGTCCGCCGCACTCGATTATATCGCAGAGTGCGATTATTGGGCAGAAGTCTGCTACTGGTTCAAATAAAAAAGCCCGAATGTGTTTGATGATTTTGCGGTCTCAACACATCCGGACAGCCTTTAATAATCTGCACAGGTCGGCTTTTATGTACCTGTACAAACATTGGTTAACCTAAGTGTATAGAAGATTTACGTTCTTTACAATCATTACACACAATTTCAAACAACCAACAGAGACATTCATTCCTACGTGCTCGGCTCTGCTTGCTTCCCCAAAACAGGTGGATCTTTCGAGCGCCCATCGCAAACATCCCACTTGTAGCCGTCGTCGCAGCATCAACGATCGCCAGATCTCTTCCATTATCTATCAATATCAAAGGAATGGGAGCAAAAAAGAAAAAAGTAGAGTAAACTTATCGGGTACAGTTGAATTAATCGCACTGTGCATAAAAATGAAAAACCCGTGTGCGGGCAGCAACGGGTTATTTCCAAGTCTTGTAGAACGAACGGCTAGAGCGTCTACTCCTATATTTTAGCATAGGTGTATGGCGCTCGTCAAAGGATTTTGATGAGCGATTTCTATTTTCCGTGTTCCACTAACAGACCGTTAATCAACTTTGCATATGTACATGGCTTTCATCGGCAGGCTTGCCGCGATGATGGCCCTTGTCCTAGTGGAATTGTGAATCCTACAACGTACGCCCCTGCTCAAGCCATACCCAACTTACAACATAACCCTTGTTCAATGAGCTGAGCTGATGATTCCCACTGCCCAAACGCAACCACAAGACTTGATGGAAACACCTGTCCATTTACTAACCCCTGACCGATTGGCATTTCGTCTCACCTCGTTCCGAATGCTTAAAGAAGGCACATTGAAATGCACATCCGAGGATGCCCAAGTCATTCTTGAAGACGCAGCAGCCCTGGCAGATGACTATCGGTCATTAGCAGACATAATCGAAACGGAAATTGAGGAATGTGAACGCGACTTATTCCCGAATGGTTATCCAGATCCCGAACTGAATAGCTCCTCATGACAGTTCCGCGTACTGCCGCGACCCGATTGCAATCAGCTTTTTCCTATCAGGATCAAGGCTGGGTTGTGATTCCCGTAGTACGCGATAAAAAACAACCTATCCTGGAAGGCTGGCAAAAGCGATCAGCTGCCAGCGAAAGCGAACTATCTACATGGTTCGAAGATCAAGATCATGATTTAGGGCTACTCACCGGCGAACAATCTCGGCTTTTGATCCTTGACTTCGATGATATCGATCTCAAACATCAATTTATTGCCGCCTACCCTACCCTTGCACAGACATTCTCAGTCCGCACTCGCAGCAAAGGACATCGGCATTTTTATTTTCATGTGCCAAACGATATAACAGCGAGAACCATCAAGCACATTCCAGGTGTAGACCTTCTTTACAATGGTTGCTTTGCCGTCGCGCCACCAAGTAGCGGCTATGAAACTGCCAACGAATTAGCCGCGCGCGCCCTCTCCCAATCAGACGTTGCAGCCCTTCTACAATGGGTTTCTTTACAAGCACCGAAGAGTCAAGATAAAGTTGTTTCTCAAAAACCGATCGGGATATCGCAACAACAAAACGGCAATGCAAAAAGGCTCAGTCTCGAAACCCTGAAAATCAACTTTCATAAGCGACACCGGGCAACAGGTAGCCGCAATATAGCATTGTTTCAGACTACCCTACTGGCGCGAGATAATGGCTACATCCTCAGCGAACTGCATTCATTGGCACAGGTTGCTATTCATGCGCCGGCCATAAATCATCGCAAAGAATCCATTGAACAGCGAACTCGCGAAATCCTAGCCACCATGAAAAGTGCCTACAGTCGCGCGCCGCGTCCGGTCAAACCAGTGGATGACAATTACCAACGACAGCTACCAGATGCATTCCGAGAAGCCTTGCTACAACAAAAAATGACCGGATTAGCCAGAACGCTGGATGGTTTGCTATTGAAGGGATTTTTACCCGGTGATCAATTCACGAGCAAAGAAGCAACGCACGCGCTGAAAAAAATTGTCGGGCGAGATACGGTCCGGACAGCATTGAACAGCCAAATAGCAGTTTTAAGGATATTCAACGCCGAAAAAGAGCAAGTATCGGTTTCACCAACACGTTCATCCATGGCGGCAAGACACCAAGATAAAAAGATCAAAGATACAAAATTAAAAGCTCGAAAAACGCTGACTAAAACATGCTGTTTTAGTAGGGGGACAAAACCAGTAAAAAGTATTTCAGGACGACCAAGCACCCTGTTCATCATGCCATCGTTCAAGAAAATCAAGCGGTTATTGGGCTTAAAAGGTCGCTATCGCGGCTATACTCACATGACAGAGTATGACCTATCTAGTCCAAGATACTACCGCGAACGGCTTCACAGGAGCTTTATAGAGCTAAAACCGGGTATTCATACGGCATCTTTCCTTGCTAACCGCCTGAACGTGAAGCCTAGAACCATTCGACGCTACAATAAAAGTGCAGGAATCGAGGTTATTCCTCAATTTGAAAGGCAAGATATCCATTGGAGCAACCTGGATTCATCATTTGATTGGGATTGGGATCCAGATAATGGCTATTGGGTCGAAGACAATAGCGGCAAAAAGTATCCATACCTGCGTGTAATCGCCGTAAAACTGCTCGTTCAGGACCTAAAACCTGTCTATGTGCAGCAAATTTGCAACTATTATCGGGTGAAAGCCCCTGAGAATGCCCCAGAACAGCCATCGGCATTAGAATAATTTATATCGTCTGACAAGGAAGGATATAGAATGACTATAGGAACTCCAAAAATCCCCCAGAAGTAACAACATAAGGAGTGCAGTTTAACTACTTATTGTTTTCGTTTTTCTTCCGTTCCAATTCCAATTCGTACTCCAATCTACCGATCTGTTTATTGAGGGATTGGATCATCTCTTGATCTTTATCACGCATCTCTTTCAGAATTTGCAACTGCCCTAGCGCCTGGTCTCGTTCCTGAATAATCTGCATCGTTCTAGCAATTTCTTTTTGAGACAGTTGAGAGGTAATGTCTAATTCTCGCACCTGCACCTCTGGTATTTCGCCGCGCTCTCCTGCCTCTAGCTTCACCGTAATCTCATTATACTTAGCTCCCAATGCTGTCATTTCAGAGATCAAAGCAAATACACGAACATCATCATGTGTGAATATTCGAGTCTGCCCACTCTTGGTTGGGCTAGCACTTTCTGAGAGGTATTTTTTGTAGCGCTTCGACCAATTCCGCACCGTCTGATGCGTACGGTCAAAAAAGCGTTCAATATCACCTGTTGAATAAGACACGGCATATGCCCCTTTTCGTTTAGCTAGCAACACTACCTAAATTGATGACTATCAACCCTATTATTGACTAGATATTATAGCTAATTTGCGCTATTATCGCTAGTGTCAATGGCACTAAGTGCCAACGCATGAAAGGCATGAGAGATGAAAGCGCAAAGATTCAGGCTTAAATTCCTGTTTTGGCTGGATGTTTCCAAAGATGATGAGTATCAGATAGCTGAAACGATCGAGGAATTAAAACAGAAAAGATTGTTTACCAAAACGATTCGGGATGGTATACGCTTAATTGCCGACCTACGAAAAGGCAACACAGCGGTGCTATTTGAACTGTTTCCTTTGATCCAGTCGAAATTACAAACAGCAAATATTCCAGGACCTCAAGTGGCGGTTGATCCTTCATTACATGAACAACTTGTCCGGATGGAGCAGCTTATCCTTTCATCGGGAAGTGTGCCTATCGCACATAGCACTGGTGGCCCCAAAGCAATGAATGTGCCTCAGTTTACTGTCCCTGAGATTGATGAAGATGAGGATACAATCTTGCTTGACGTGAAAAAAGATACGAGCACAAACGCCGCACAAAATTTCCTGAATTCCATGCTTAGTTTACAGAACTAGGAGTCTATGATGAGTGATTATATTGTCAGCGTTGATGCCGGCAACGGCGGTACAAATGCCATTCTAGCCAAAGAGGGTGGTGGGCATAAAAGCATCTATTTTCCTTCCGTTCGTGCAGCCGCTACCGGAGATAGTCTAGGCTTAGGCAAAGACTTTGAATTGCAATATGAATATGTCGATTGGGGCGGTCATCGCTATGTAGTCGGTGATGATGTGGTCCGTGTCACCCGACGCAATCTAGAACGACATCAGGGGATCCAGCGCTATGGAGATGAGTTTCATCAGTTCCTTGTTGCCGTCGCACTTGCCAAACTGGGCATCAAAGAGGGCAGGGTAGATTTAACCGTTTTTGCGCCGCCAGGCGTGTATCAAGAGGCCCAAAAAACCATGAAAAAGCGCTTCATGGAACATGAAGGGCGAGTCGGTATCCAGCTCAAAAAAGACAAGAAACCGCGTGTCTGGCAATACGATAATGTAACTGTGTTACCAGAAGGAATCGGCGCGGCTGCCTGCTTCATCCTCAACGAGCAGGGAGCAATGACCGATTCTGAATTGTTGACAGGGGAGACCGTCATTTTGGATATGGGCGTATATACACTGGACGCGCTAAAGCTCATCGATGGCAACTTCAATCCGGAATCACTGGAACATGCCACATGGGAAAGTGGGGGATTGAGTGTACATGTCTTGCAACCTATTCTACGGGTCCTAAAAAAGCAAAGTGATGATTTTGCTAAATTGACCGTAGATGATATTGATGCAGTGATCCGACAGGGATTGAAGAAAAAGGATTACACACTACGCGCCGCAGGCCTTGAAGTGAATATTGAACCGCTCGTGACCAAGTACAGCGAACGCTTCGCGGAATGGATCGCCAACAACATCATTGATGGTGTGTTCAATGGTTTGCGGGGGGTCAAGTCGGCGATTCTGGTCGGTGGTGGTGAACCGCTCGTGACCAAAGCGCTGAAGGGCTGGTATTCAGACAAAATCCTAGATCGCAAGAAACATGCCAGCACAAAAGGGATTCATGCAGTCAATATGAATGCTGTCGGTGGCATCCGCTTCGCTCAGATGCGGCTACTGCAGGAGCAATTACAGTAATCCATGATTTCATCCTATCTTTTCCAAGTGTCGGGACCTATAAAACTTCTGACACCTGGAAAAGACAATCAGTAATAATGCGCCAGACAACACCTGCTCCCTAAGCCCGCCAATCGTCGCCCTCAACCCATGCGATATAGTAAAACGCTTTTCTCGGATGACGAGTAGGCTAACCTCGCATATCAAGCCTGGTATCAGTTAGAGGCGTCTTACAGTGAACAAAATAGCTTCATTATGTACCTTGTAAGAAGTAAGACACATCGCCAAACGCATAATCGAGCAAATTAGAGTAACAATTCTGTGAGAGTGCAATCTTATTGCAAGATGAGTTTGGTTGGCGTGGTTCACCGCGCCTAGACGCTGACCTACACCCCATGTAGGGTCAGCGGTGCGCCGTGTGAGCATGGCGTACCAGCCTCACGGGCGCTTGACGTGCAAGCGTTTTAGCTTGCTAGCCATTCAGCCATCCTTCAAACACAATCAATGTGGCACACATCCTAGTCTGACACAGCCTGTCTGACGCATGAGTTCTATGGAGGCTGAAGCGGTCTAGGGCTGTCCTATGGACAGCCAGCATCGTTGCCAAACGATGCTAGAGGTAATGTACGCCACCCAGTGACTATATGCAAAAGAAATAAATTGGACATCATTTCACAACATATGTAAGACAGACAAAATATGTGTCCTATAGACTGTGTCAGACATGGGTATACATGCTCGCGCAAAAGTCGCAGCGCAGTGTAAAACTGTGGACAGAAGCTGCAAAATATCAGAGGTAAGCTAGAGGTAGTCAACTACATTAAGGATGTTGTTGTTCAGTAGGTTGTCAGACAAACAACGCACTCTTTAATAATGCCTTATCCCAATCATTCAACCTCTGTGGAGAAGCTGTGAGGGTTATAGTGTAAGAACAACCCCGTTGGAATAAGATTGCACAATCTCTTAAATGCGATGCTTAAAAGTATACGTAATTTCCTGTTATAAACAAGAGCAGTATTGCCTGTGAGCTGATAGAAAGGCTCTTATGGCAAGAGGGGAGGTAAGCTAGCCAATCTGCCGCCACAAAGTATCACTATATATTTCAATAGATTTTTAGGGGTCAATAATTGCATCTACCGATAATTAGAGGAAGTTATTTCAATAGTTTGATTTTCGCTAATTTTCGATTTGAATATGATCTATACCCCCAATTATTAGGGGATGGAAATCCACTCATTTCTAATAGAATGAAGTTATGGATTGGACGAGTAAGCGAAACACTTTACAACTAACATAAAGTATCTTGAACCTGCGCACCAGAATACAAGGAACACTTCGTCTTAATCTATAAAATTTCCTTCGGCAGGTGCAGGGTATCCCGTAACGAAAAACGCACTTAAACGGTACCTAGTATGAATGTGCTGACAGCTCGTGGTTTACAAGCGAGTCAAATATAGTACCAAAGATCGATACCGATAGCGGAGGTTTACGGTAAGATAGTGGATATAAACTCTCCCAGAAGCTTTGCGGCTTCTGAGAAATCTACCATTATCCCAAACCAAACAACAACAATGATGAGCAGAGGGATGAAGTTTGCAAATTTGGCTTTCACTACAAGGATAACCGTCCCCCCAAAAAACAGGTCCGTAATAAAGCCCTGGGCAAGAATGCCATATTCAATAACTCGATGGGGTAAAACAGCAATTAACAGAACAATCGTCATTACAGCGATCAATAGTGCTCGGTCAGCAGCTTCTCGGTTTTCTGTACCATATGCAAACAGCACAATGTTAACCAAGAGCCCAATTATAAGTTCGGAGGCTTCCACAAAATTGCCCGAACTTGAAATATTTACTATCATTCCAAAAACGACCAATAGTCCAAGAGGAGATGCTCCATGTGATGATGAACTGGAGGCTGCCAAACCCATTACAACTAAAGCAGGCAAAAGCCCAAACAATAAAGGGATCAGAAGATACATATTGGAGAGGTTATTACCAACCTCATGAACCCATTCCACCAGCTTAGGGAAAAAAAATTCAGCTCCCATAACACAGTCACCCCACTCACTAAGATAGCAACTCTCCCTGAGTTAGATTATAACCAGGATACGATACTCAAGACCCCACCTGAGAGAGGGTTATTCTCGATCAAACCCCACCTGACGTGGGGGTTTGAAGCGGAAAATCTCAGGAAAAGGTATAATGCAATCATTAATTCGTAAAATACTACACGTGGAAAGTGAATACGGTTATTCTCACCAAGAGAACAAATCGCCGACACTCCCAAGTGAAAGAAAAAAAAAGATGACTAAAGATCACGAAAACAAAATCATGGTCGCTAGTGGCGTCGCCATTATTGCCTCACTATCAACTCCGCTTGGTTTAGGGGGGTGGCTTTTTGCAACTGAAGTTGTGAGACAAGTATATCTTAAGAAAAAGTTTGAAGCCTCTATTGCAATTGAACAACCTGAAGCATAAAGCTAGCCTCGCTCCGCATTACTTTCAAATCGACTGAATCGCCACCATAGAGAGATAGCATTAAACGCATCTAGTTCGTTTTTTGCCTCCAAACCTCTGTAAGCTTTCTTAATATACTCTTTTACCACATTCTCGGTAATAGAAAGTTCATCACAAATATCGGGATTGTCTAAACCGATAAAAACTCGCAGCTTTATTACTTCTGCAACTTTACTAGTGAGATTTGGATGCCTTTGCTCTGGGCGTATTGTCTTGCACTTCCGATATACAGTTGATGTATGCTCCAGAATAGCCTTAGATTTCTTACTAGCTAAAATCCACCCAGTATCGACAAGGACGTGTATTGCTATATGAAGACAGTACCCCAAATCACTTTTTGATAAGAATGCTCGTATCGGCAAATCGCCAATCTCAGATGGAATGCTTGACAATGTTCCTTCCGCTAAACACAGAATTGAAATTTCGCTAGAGAATTTATTTGAAAATATTTTAAACTTTGCAAAAAGTCGGCTTGTTATAGCAATTGTGTCTAAATCACAAACTAACACCGCGCATTTATCTATAATATCCCTACGTTCTTCGATAGCATCAAGAGTACTTTCAATAGCGTAAATTTGAGTATCACGATCACGACCAAGTAAAGCCCGAACCGCAAACAGGAAATAAGGGTCTTCAGTCACTATCCCTACAAGAATGCTCATTCTACCTATACCAATCATAATGACACTTGGATAAAGATTTACATTGTGCCCCGCAAGCTCTTAAATCGCCAAATAAGTTTTAAAATACTAACCTATTACTCTATCACTTCCTATATATCAAAATTCTTTATTTATTTCATCATTATGTAGGGCAAGAATTCCTGGCGAGTTTATGCCTCTACTGCCTGGTACGACGAAGTACGTCGCCAGCGTAGCACCGCGATTATTTTGTCTCAGCGCAGATAGAAGAAGTTCATTTTCGCCCACAAAATAACTTAATAACGCCTTAGCGTTACGTCTTCTACAAAGGCTTAAGGGCCGGAGATCCGAGCGTGCTGTACGGTGGTGATTTGCCTCTATAAATCCAGCTGAAATTTGCCCGGCAATAGGTACCGATAAAAACATGAGGTTATTCTCAAGTCACAATTATCGTAAGTTGGGCACAGCACATCCTGATGGCAGCTCGACAGGTTAGGGTAACGAAGGTATGGTAAGGAAAATACTCGCTACCCCAAGTTAGACCAAAGCAAAGTTATGAAACTTACGTGCTGATGTTGCCCTATGATTGATAGAGTCTAAGGACACCGTTAAGTTGTTTGATCATAGAAGCAACTGAGTCAAAGCGATATCCTTGTTTGTCAGACAGCGCACGCCAGATAACATCGACAACGCCAAAGAAAAGATCCTTTGGTATATTGCTGGGAAGAATTACTGTGTCTTTTGCGGCTGCTTGAGCCACGAATGCCCCTTTTGGCAGTTGATCCATTAGCAATTCATAGAGTAGAGCACCAAGCGCAAATAGATCATAACTTATGTCTGCTGGCTCACCTGCCATTTGATCATTCGACATATACCCTAATGTTCCTATACTATCCCCTAGTCTGGTTATTGGGTCAGAAGAGACATGTACTACCCCTAAGTCACCCAAATAAAGTCGATCGGCAAAATCGAAGAAGACATTTTCAGGTTTGATGTCACGATGAATAATGCCTTCCAGATGTAGTAAGGCAACTAATCGTGCAAGATCTATGAAAATGGACATCACTTCCTCGAACGTTAATGTCTCGGCAAGTCGCTTATCATGCAAAGTCTCCTTCATCAAAGGCATTACATGATAATACCAACCTGCGACCTCGCCAAAGTCCAGCGTGCGAACAATATTGCTGTATCGTCGGCTTAACTCTGCTGCAAGCTCAGCCTCTCGAATAAATCGCTTAAGGATACTCTTATTTCTTTCAAACTCGGGCTTGAGTAATTTGATCGCTACATCGATTTGTTGTACCTTATCATACGCATGCACCACGTACGACATTCCCCCCTCACATATTAGATGATTTATCCAATAGCGCAGAGCGAAAGGTTGGTTCAGCAAACTGTCAAACTTCTTCTGCTTCATGTTACGTTGATATATTAGGTACCGGGTTTCTAAGTTCGTTCCAGTTAGTGTTGTCTTCATGGCTTGCCTCCAATTAGTAAATCTTTCTTGGAACGAAAGAAAGATCTCTTGCTTAGGCTGTGCTTTTTCTTACCGTACCCTTGACGATAACTTTGGTATTACGACAAGAGACTAGTACAGAAAGTAAGCATAGGATTGAAACATAAAACCCTGCATAGAGCAGGGTTTTATGAAGCCTATGGTTCACAAATTTGTCCCAGACGAAAGCTATCATATTCGTTTTTAAGTGCCTGGAACTTTATAAGAGGAACGATACTTCGTGGTATATGACCCTGCTGTTTTACAAGCTGAAAAGAGCATAGCTTTTTCACATATCTACTTGCAGTAGCATGGTGCATATTACAATCTTTAGCAATTTCGCGTAAGCTAGGCGAAAAGCCCTGATCACCATAATGGATACAGATTACCTCAAACACTCTCATATCGGTATCATTCAAGTGACGAATGATGTCTTTTAGGAGTTTATCGTCGATAGGTTCCATCATGCCACGATCCTATCACCGATTTTTCAAGACATCCCAGGCAAGCCTAGCAACCGTGATTACTATGTTGATAAGCATCACCGCGAGACGGAATAAACGGAAGATCGATGAATCTTCCCTGCTTGAGTTAGGAGAACGATTTTTTAAGGACATAAGTTCCTCCAAGAACATATGCCCTGAGAGCGCTCCCACATCATCCCAAATAGAGGAGAAGCCTCTCAGGGGCAGTTAGACGTTATATACATTATACAATGGTTCTCTGATAATATGCCTAAAACCCCGTAAAATCGCGACACTTGGCGCAGATCCTTGTTTTCACAGAGTGAAAATTGTGATAGACTTAAATTAAGATGAACTTGTGACACATTGTATAAACTACGTGCTAGCAACATTTGATAATAGGACGCAGTAGTAAACTATGCCACTATTATCTTGTGGAAGTTCATCAATAACCGGCTATCAGCGGGTGTTAAAATAGTTGATTACAGCCTTGGATGTAAAGGCAATATTCACAGTCATCCCAAAAACTACTGTGAATGTGCTTCTCAGCGGCAGTTAGACGACTTTGCTGAATATATTCATCCTTGGCTGTTTTCTTTTGTCCATTCTTAATTCCATTAACGCTAATATTTCTTGCAAACTATTTTACTTCTGATCAATGAAGGTTATTCAGTAATTCAAGTAATTAATGAAGTAAATGCAATCTAGAAAGTTGAAGCTTGATTCTCAAGTTTGAAACCAGAACAAATAAGTAAGATACGCATTTACTTTATCCGAATTTTCGGATAAAGCCAAGAAATAAGTAGAATTTAATGGCTCTAATAATTGTATTAACGACCTATATGGAAAACCTTACTCAGATGAGGAATTTGAGCATTTACGTAAGCGATAACCATTAACACGCTCAATTTCAAGATCAATCTTAAATTTTTTAAAATTCTTATTTATCCAGTTTACAGCACTAGAACTATCCTTATCAGGATACTTTGTATTCCACTTTGATTTAAGCTCTTCGGTCGAAACTACGTCGTTCTCTCGCCCTCTAAAAATCTTCCAGAGCCGCTGTATACGGACAACTGGACGTCCTGGCTTCTCCCTCAATTGTTCATCAAGTTTAGTAAAAGAATATTGTGCAAAAGCCGGGGAAATGTATGTAGATTTATCTTTGGCTTTGCTTGTATGAGAGCCTTCAAATTTATCGCGCGCACAGACATGGTTACTTATAGCTGCATGCTCTATTAGAGTGAGTAGTTCCTCTAAATCATGGCTATCTGACGCAAGCCACGCTTTTTTGATATCTTGTAAGATCCGAGGGAAATCAGTTATAAATGTACTGTCAGCCACAACCCAATTTTGATCCTGTAGAAGCAGATTTCGATCCTGTGATAATTCCACCGGTTCCTTATTGGTTACCGCATTGTCAAGTTCAATTGTCTGACCATGTTTATGTGGCTGCTGGGTATTGTCTGCCTTAGCTGTACCCAATTTCTTCTGAACATACATTGCCAAATCAGGAAGAAACTCTCCTAACTCCTTCTTCTGTCCAGAACAAGCAGCATCCATATCCTGCAACAGACGGTCAGCATTAGGATCATCAGAGGCTTTAGTTTCCTGAATGACTTTATAGAGTGGCTGAATTTCTTCTTTTGTGCACATTCAATCACTCCTCAATGTAGAGACTCTGTATGACAACTCAACAACTATCCGCACAAACGTGCTATTATACAGATTGTCTTCGAAATTCATAGCTAGATCCGCCCGCAAAGTTCTATTGTTTACTCTCCCTAAATCTCCTATACAACTCAGGGAGTAACTGATCTTTACTTTTGTAGATCTTCTGCTTAACACGATTAACTACAGTACGACTAATCTTGGGTTCAGGTTTCTTCCCATCACATAAACGATGAATGTCAGCGGGAATGAAACCAGAATCAAGCAAGAGCGCCGCCCGGAGTCGACAAGCAATACTGTCGAGTTCCTTCTCAGTTAATAAAGCCCCTAAAACGGTTCTAACTTCATCACTTGAGTCCAGAAGTGCTAAAAAAACATATAGATCATAATCTACCTCATCTGACAACCATGGGGGCTTCCGAGGCTTTTCAGCATTATTTTTGTTACGTGGCATTAATGATTTCAGTTAAGTAAGATCAATAAAGTGTCTTTCGCGAAAGGCATTTTATTGAGTGTAACAAATGAAGAAATGGTTTGCAAGCCAGTTTCATGGGTAGTTATATTCAATCTTCATCACATATAAGATGAACCTTACTACCATTACAATAGAGCAAAATTACTGTCAAACGACCAATAGGCCTGAATTTTTTCTAAAGATTTCATAAATGGCTGATTTTCTCACATTATTTACCCTCAAAAATACAAAACAACCTCTGAACAGCGTTGATTAGTTAACTGGGTTTCGCCGATTTCTGAACCGAATCGGCGAAACGTGACCGTTCGGGGGATTGTCAAATTAAGTTATACGGGCAAGTAGAAGGCAAGGAACTACGGCGATGCGGTCTACATCTAGGTGTTAAGACTCGTGATTTGCTGCCAACTGCCAAAGCGAGCGCTTCGCTCCTGCCGATATGTGGCAGCGGTCATTCAGTGTCGATTGATGTGGAAATGTTCATATATGATTTCGAATGCCGATAGAAAGCGTTGTGCGGACCCCTTTGCCTTGTAGCGTTGTACGATGTGTTCTCGCTTGCGCACTCGACGATGCGAATTCTCAATCACACTGTTGAGCCGCTTATGATGACGATGGTCGACATGTGGGAGGATACTACGGGTGGCTGCCGGGTAACTGCGCAGCTTATCCGTGACCAACACGCGCGGCACATATTGACAACCGACCAAGAGATTGCGAAAGAAGCGGATGGCTGCCTGCTTGTTGCGCCGTCGATGAACCATCTGGTCTCAATTACCCTACCTCATCAAGTTTGGTGTAGTGATCTCAGTCAGATCGTCTATCGCGGAAGGGCTTGGTATCTGGCAATGATTGAAGATGTGGCAACACGGCAGATTATGGCTCAGAAACTGGGCAAACGCCACAATAGCCAGCTTGTGTTCGCAACATTGCAACAAGCCTTTGCCAGCGGACGCAAATCCCAAATCTTTCACTCCGATCAGGGGAATGAGTTTATGGCACGACACTGTACAGCTTATCTGGAGCAACATGGGGCGTTGACAAGTTAAATGCGGAAAATGAAAAGTCGATGGCAAGGTACCATCCGTTGTCCAGAATTAACCAGTCAAGGTGGTGAGATGCTGCCAATGATCGAAGCGCAGTTGCCGCTCACGTCGATAATCAGTAGCAGTCATCAAATGGCGTTTAGGGCGAGCATGTTCGTAGATCAATTCGTAAGCGGATAAGAAACGTTGGGCCGACCAAGACGATTTGAACCGCTGCATAAATCGCTCGCGTTTGCGGACCCTTTTGTGGGAGTTCTCGATGACGTTATTCAACCCCTTGTGTTTTCGGTGCTCAACACTAGGCAAGATCTCCCGATGTGCCGCTGGATAACTGCGTAGCTTGTCGGTGACCAAAACTCTTGGCAGATGTTGGGTTGTGACTAAGATCTTGCGGAAAAAGCGCTTCGCCGCTCGCTTATTGCGCCGATGATGCAAGAAAATATCCAGAATCTGACCCTCTTGGTCGATCGCCCGATACAGATAGCGAGTTCGTCCCCCGATCTTGACAAAGACCTCATCCACATGCCATTTATCGCCAAGTCTCGATCGTCGGCGACGAACCTTCCGGGCATATATGTGTTCAAACTTTAGGCACCACAAGCGGATGGCTTCGTAGCTGACCGTGATTCCCCGTTCAGCCAGCAAGTCCTCAATGTCCCGATGGCTGAGACAGAAACGAAAGTAGAGCCAGACCGCGTAGGCGATGATTTCTTTGGGGAAGCGATGCTGTTTGTAGCTTGGAGAATGCCGTGAATTTGTCATTCCCAAAGTATCTCACGTTCGCGATTTTTCCGAAACCTGAGTTAACTTGTCAACGCCATGACTCCAGTTTATACCATATTCGCCCTACCCTGCTTCTGATCCTATCCCGTTGCCTCTCCAACATTGGCTGCTTGTAGTGCCGCGATCTGGGCTTGCGTAGAGTTGAGTAGTCGCTGTGTCATTTCCAACCCAGTCTGTTGTCCTTCGGGTTGTGCTTCAATTCTCTTCAATCGGTCTTGCAGTGTCTTTTCTGCAGTTTGCAGTTGCGCAAGCTTTCCTGCAGCGGATGCTGGCACGGATGTCTTCTCGGAATCAGTTGCGTTCTTTGCCGCCGATCGTTTGTCTGTCTTGTCCTTCTCCGCCTTTTCTTTGCGCGCTCGCATCTTGGCTTTCTTCTGGCGTTTGTGCTGCCGATCTCGTTGATACCATATAGTGCGCTGCTCGGGAGTTAACTGCTGCCAGGCGAGATGAAGAAAGGCACCGCCGGGTGAGCGCCGTCGCGAGCCGTCCGCGGTCAAGATGCCGCCCGCCTCTTCAACCTTCAATGTCTCTTGCAAGGTGTTATTGGCTGCATTTTCCCCACAGTGTTCGATGAAATAGCGGATCTTCAGCTTGGCATGATAGGAGCGTTCCTCTAGCGTCAGGCAAATCTTCTCGGAGAGGTCGTTTGTCTTGCTATAGCTCATGTGCTGGTCATGCTCCCTACTTGATTAGCTTCTAGTTCCAAGCATAACACAGGCCCACATAGCCTGCTGTACGGTGGGGATTTTTCTCTACGAACTAGGCTGGAATTCGCCCAGAAATAGGTTCTCATAAAGATTATTATCGGGACTAATGTGGTATACTGAATGATGGTGATTGGAGAACGCAAATCGATGGCAAAAGCAGGTGAGCAACGGCGCTGTGGCGGCGAATACGTCTGGACCACACCGAAGCGCAAACAGATCGGATGCCAGATGTCCGTTCCACCGGATGAGGCTTATTGGATCTGCCTGCGCTGTGGCCTGATCGCCGACCATCATCCAGAGGACGAAATGCATCTGCCACGGACCATCGTTGGCCACGGTCTGTGCGATAAGTGGCTGACCTATTACGATGTCGAGGCGCTCACCTCCCTGACCCTCTGCGGGCAACAATACGGCGCCGGCTGGTATTACACAGATGACGAATACACGCACTTCGTAGAAAAGCTCACAGGCAAGCTAGGATAAATCATGGCACAAGAAATAACGCCCCCCCTACCCCAATTGGACCAAACTGAGATCGCCATCCTCCAGACACAACCGCCGGCTGGACAACATCCAGCGATCGTCTACCTGGCATCCCTGGCCAGCGAGCACAGCAAAATCAATATGCAACGCCACCTAACCCGTATCGCTCGAATGCTAACGGGTGATGAAAATTACGATGCCCTAGCCATCGATTGGTCCAAAGTACGCTATCAACACAGTGCCGCCATCCGAGCCAGGCTGATGACGACCTATAGTCCGGCGACGGTCAACGTCATGTTGTCGGCACTGCGCGGGGTGCTGAAGGAGTGCTGGCGATTAGGCTATATGGATGCCGACACCTATCATCGGGCGGTCGATATCCAGGGCGTGAAGGGAGATAGCTTGCCTGCTGGACGGCATATCCCCTTCGGTGAGATCCAGGCACTGGCGACTGCTTGTTATGCTGATGAGTCCCCGGCTGGTGCAAGAGACAGTGCCATCATTGGACTGATGTCCGTCTGCGGATTACGGCGTTCGGAGGTTGTCAAGCTAACATTGGCGGATGTCGATATGGATACGGGCGAAATCCAGATCAAAAAGGCTAAGGGCAACAAGTCGCGCATCGTCTGGTTGCGGGGCGGTGCTCTGCTGGCTATGGAAGATTGGTTGCTGGTCCGTGATGCGGTGCTAGAAACGGTTGCCGTTTTTGTGCCCATCAACAAAGGGGGCAAGCAGCAAGATCGAGCCATGACCACCAAGGCGATCTACAAGCTTCTCAAAAAACGGGGCAAAGAAGCCGGCGTCAAAGACTTCAGTCCCCACGATTTCCGACGAACGATGATTAGCGAGATGCTGGCCAAAGGTACCGACGTGCTGACGGTGCAGAAAGTGGCTGGACATGCCAGTAGTGACACCATCCGCCGCTATGATATGCGCGATGAGACCTTCAAGCAGGAAGCTGCTGAGAAGCTGCATTATCCGCACCGAACGAGGCGGCAGAAATCATTGTTATGAACCATGTGATTCCTACTTTCCACAGCACACCAATGTGTTTAATGTGGAAAGTAGACATGGTTGAACGATATAAGAGTTGAGCAAAGATGGAATTGTTGCCGGCGAAAGCGGGGATGTACTTTCCACAATTGCCTTTCTGGAAAGTAGGAGTGTCTCTTAGCGGTACAAACTCAAAAGGTTGATCTTTAGATGCTCATAAAGCAAGGACTGGGTGCAGGGTAGGCAGGTTGACAGTCCGAAAGGTAGTATGAATAAGAATCGCCTCTTGATCTGGACAGTGACCAAATCCTAGAGCTACTTGAAAAAGCCTACCCATTACCTCAGACACTTGTCTTTATTCATGGGATCTCGATCACCTATTGATAACCCGTATCGGTAACTTTGAAGGAGCCGCTATCGGACTAGGCGCCCTCATAAGTAATGTCCTTGTTCAAGTGAAAAACTGTTCTCAAGCTCCACACAAATGACTTACTTCGTATGAAGCTTGGTATGCATCACTCTTCGTCCTTATGAGTGTCACGAATATACTTTGCTGCTTTATCCATAAGAACTTGCGAAATCCCAACATTATCTACACACATACCCAGGAAATCGGTAATCTCCTCTGGGTATTCACCTGGCTGAAGCATAGTTGCATATGCTCGTATAGGGGCTATAAGACGCTTCCAGTCCCTAATTAACTCATATATTACTTCTATGGGTAGAACATCTAGAGGTATTTCCGATGCATGATACCAATCATCTATCTCATCTGACATGGAGCTTACTCTCCTAATTCTTACGGGTAAGGGGCAAGAATGCGTTTATTACCACCAGGACAAGCCGTGAAAGGTATTTCAGGCAATGCAGGCTTGGGTAAATCGAGTAGAGATACGGGACCGCTCCTTACAACTGCATCTGTTAAGTCTAACATAGTCACATTTGTGCTAACATAGTATACCCATTCGCCACGACTTATACCAACCGGGCGCCATCGCCAAGTGCCAGCTACTTTGTTTTTGTCAATGTCAATGAAACATTTTGGCCAGCGTGCTGTGTCCGTATATAGTCCGATAAAATCAGCATAGTTTCCTATCGCATATGTGCTATGTATCATAATCGGATGATATAGATGATTTCGATAGTCTTCCGAGTATTTCAATGCACCTGCTGCAGCAGGAAACAGAGAAGGGAATGGAGCCAAATCACCGAAAAATATGGTATTTGATATAGTACCACCAGGAGTCGGTGCACCAGGATCCGTAGTGAGTCGTGGGTTAAATATATAGCGACCAGTAGATACAATCGACATATAGTTGCTTTCCCGCGTATAGTGTCGAACGATGTTCGGTGGCTGTCTATCCTTTACTTGTGTCTGATCCAACAGTTCTTGCTGCTGCTGAATGGGCCAGGGTTGGGCAAGCGGAAGATAGCTCGGAATCCCTATATAACTCAGCACGCGATCCAATGCTGTTCCGCACATGCCCGCGTTGCAAGGTTGGGAAAAGTGCTGGAAACGATAAGCGTTTGGTCCAAAGTATCGAAATCCGGCGGCATAATTCCCTGTATAGGGTGTCCCAAAGCCATAAGGCTGGGTGTTCTGCAACTCACTATCCGTTGCAGTTTGTCCGTCGGCTGATGTTCCTGTCTGAGTTAACGCACGAGCGAACCCCTCAATTAACGGTGCTACTTGACCGGCTAGCAAAGCCACTACTCCGCCAACTCTCCCAAATATCTGTAACCTCGAGAAACTACGTACATACGGTCCGCCACTCAAGTGGAGATCAGGATTAATCATTGATAGTTCACGGAAAGCCTGACGCTCTAATTCAGCATAGGGTCGATTAGGAACCGTTCGATAATGAGAAAGTCGAAGATTTTCCATATTTCGCACCCCAGCGGAGTTAAGTGGTATGGTTTTACCACCACCGCCCATCATTGCTTTTTCCACGTCCATTAAACCATTTGGATCGACAAAGTTGATAGGATCGCCGTGCGTATAAGCATAGCGATTGGGAGTTTCCAGCAAGTCCTGATTGAGCCACACTCCCATCTCCGGTGCATAATACCGAGCCCGGTGATATTGCAAACCGTTACTATCCATCATCTCGCCGGTAAAGCGGAAAGGTGCATCAAAGGTGCCGCTGGCATTGATGCCCTCGCCATAAGGAGCATAACCACTGGCTGCCTGCACAGTCAAACTGGTATCGACCTCGGCACGAATGGAGCCAAGTCCATCTTGCATCGTATGGGACCAGTTGCCGCTATTGTCTTCTACTGCATGGATGCCCTGAGGTGCATGAACAAAGCGTTCGGTATTCGCTCCTGTCGTCTGCGATAAAACAACGGCCAATCCCGGTTGAATATCCAACAAGTAATCGGTAGCAGTGCTGCTGACGGTCTGCTGAACACGGTCGCCATTGCCATCATAGACATAGCTGGTATTGCCGACAGACAGCATGCGGTTGGCCCGATCCCAAGAGTAGGTATCCGAACCATCGTTGGTCAGGTTGCCGTTATCGTCATAGCTGAAGTTGCTCCAGGAACCGCCATCGATGCGCTTGCGGCTGACCTGGTTGGCGCCATTGTATTCGTATTCCGTTGTCTGGTCCGCGACCAGCGTACCGGAAATATCTGCCGTCAGGCGGTTGCCGACAACATCATATGTATAGTCATAGATGCGCTCACCGGCATTATGATCGGCCTGCAGCAAACGCTCAATCGCATCATAGTCATAAGCAATCGTTTGTAGGACGGTTTCGTGCCCCTGCGCCTCGATCTTTTTGTAGCGCAGTCGATAGCCACCGGAGTCCAAATTTTTCTCATGACGGTTGCGGACCTCGATGAGATGCAAACCTTCTTTGGCCAATTCGGCGGTGACGGTCTGTTCGCCAGACGTCGCGCTATAGCCATCAAAAGATTGCCACAGGGTTTCATTGATGTAGACATCAAAGATGCTGTGATCGGGTCCGGTGCCAAAGGTCAGGCCAACGCTATCGCCAAAGACCTGCAGGCGTAAGCGATCACTCCAGGTATCGGTGACTTTGAAGGAGCCGCTATCAGACCAGGTGCCCTCATAGATGATGTCCTTATGGTTATAGGCATAGGTGCGGGTGACGATGTTATTGGAAGATGTGCGTAAGACTTCGCGGGCCTGGGTTCGATTGTCGCGAGCATCAACCTCATACTGGAACTCGCCAAGTGTTTCCCGTCCTTTGTCATGTTTGAGCTTGCGCAAGCGACCACTGGCATCATAAGCATAGCGGGATCGCAGGCCGTTGTGACGATGCGTAAGCACCTGACGGTTCACATTGTCGTAAGCGAATTTCGTTTGCTGGCTATCCCAATCCTCCAAGGAAATCAAACGCCCCTTCGCGTCGTAGGTGTAGGTAACATCTTTGCTACCGGGCATGGTCAGTTTGGTACGGTTGCCAGCAATGTCGTAGTCATAACTGACCGTTTCATCGACGGTGCTATTGCCATCGGTATCAAAGTCAACCTGGGTCAGGAGGCGACGGGCATCGTAGGCATAATCGGTGATGCGCACATCAGAGATGCCATCATTTTCACTCATCTGCGAGCGATTGCCAGCATCATCATAACTGAAGCTGACTTTGGGTGTGGTACTAGCCTGATTGTAATCAATTTCCTTCAAACGCCCCAGGCGATCAAAGTCACGCTGCACATCATAACTGCCGCCAGTAGATAGACCGGGCATGGTCATGGTTGTTCGCGTTCCGCCGCTGACATCACTGTAAGCGGTGTCCCAATCGAGATTCAAAGGATTGGTCAGCTTGGTGCGCCGTCCGAGGGCATCGTATTCGTAAGTCGTTTCATTGCCACGTGGATCACGTTGACTGGTCATGCGTCCGGCTTTGTCATAGGCCATCTGCACAATGATGTTTTCATCCTTGTTTGCACCGTGATCGATGGCGGTGCCGTCACTTTCTTCCCAGCGACTATGCGTGACCCCATCCCAGACCCAGAGGGAGGGGGCTTCGCCATTGGAGACATAAGATTGCACGACGAGTGCTCGGCGACGAAGGCCATCATAGCGATAGGCTGTGATTACACCTTCGGGATCGGTTTGCTTGTCGACCGCTCCATCAAGGAAATAGGCCGTCTGGCTGCCATTCCCCTGCGGGTCGGTCACTGCCACCCTTCGCCCGGAAGCATCATAGAAATTCTCTGAGATGAGATTGCGATCATTTAAACGTCCATGAACCGTCGGGTTGAAGAGCCAGTTGCCACTACCATCCTTTCCATCAGGATCGATGAGCGTCTGTTGCTCATCATAGCGTTCGATGTAGTTCTGGATGGAACGCAAGACCCGTCCAGCTTTGTCGTAGTTGGTGTAGGCTGTGGTTTCCAGGGTGCCCCCGGCATCCTGGGTGGTGCTTAAGCGCCGTCCAGCAGCATCATAGCTGAAGGCAGTCTGGGTGCCTTTTGCGTCGCGGGTGGATGCTACCTGTCCCGCTGTATTGTAGACGGTATCGGAGATAACATTCTGATCAAAATCAATTGTATGCTCGATAACATCTGTATCGCCATCCTCCCATTGTCCAGCAGCCGCATTCCAGATCCAATCGGCGGGATCGGTCGCCGGGCTACCCTGCTCAACATAATTCTGGATGGTTCGGATTCGTCTTCCGAGGGCATCGTGCACAAAACGAGTCAAGATGCCCGCTGCATCGCGGGTGGCTTCGACCCGACCATCGCTATCATAGAGGGTATCGCTGATGCGGTTCCGGTCGATGTCCGTTCCGAAGGAGATGGCCGTATTGTCACTCGGTCCGTATTCCCAGCGATTATCCGTAACCCCATCCCAGACCCAATCAGCGGGATCGGTGGCGGGATCGCCCTGTTCCAGATAATTCTGGATGCTGCGGATCACCCGCCCTAAGCCATCATAGACCTGATAACGGATATTGCCTAAGGCATCGGTTGTTTCAATGACCCGCCCGGCTTTGTCATAAGTGGTTTCCGTCGTGCGATCTTCATCGGAACCAGCGCCAACGGCGGGCGTGTAGCTACTTAAGTCGACATCCTCAGGATCGGTTGTGTAATAATCGTCATCACTGGCATTTTGGATTACTTTCACCTGGCGTGACAGGGCATCGTAGCCATTGAGGGTTACATTCCCCAGGGCATCGGTCGTCTGCCGCACCCGTCCAGCGACATCGTAAGCGGTTTCCGTCACGATATCTTCATCGGAATTGCTGTTGGCTGTGTAGCTGCTCAGGTCGGTGTCGGAGGGACTGGCATCGAAATAATCTGGATCACTGGCATTCTGGATCGTTTTCACCGAGCGCCCGCTGCTATCATAACCATATAAAGTCACACGACCCAATACATCCCGGCTCAATTGCACCCGTCCCTGGGCATCGTAGACGGTATCGGAAATGAGGTTCTGGTCATTGGTCAGCTTGTTGGCAACATCGCTATCATGGTCGATGGGGTTGTTGTCGCCATCTTCCCAGCGATTGTCAGTATCATCCCAGACCCAATCGGCGGGATCCGTCGCCGGACTGCCTTGCTCGGCATAATTAGAGACGACCCGTACCTGTCGTCCCAGACTGTCGTAGGCAAACCTTGTCACATTGCCCAGGACATCGATGGTGGATAGTACGCGCCCATCATCGTCATAAGATGTTTCGGTGATTAAATCGAGATCGGGATCCTCACTTGGTACATAGCTGCTGCTGCGAGGATCGTTCACGCCGCCATCGGTAGCGGTGCCCACCGCCTGGGCGATGGTTTTGACTGAACGCCCCAATCCATCATAAGCCTGCCAGGTGATTTCACCGCGCATATCGCGGGTGTAGAGCACACGTCCGGCGGCATCGTAGACGGTTTCCACGATCAGGTTCTGGTCGTTATTCTCCCCGTGATCGATGGCGGTACCGCTGGCTTCCTGTTTCCAGACGCCACTTTCGAAAACCCAATCCGCAGGATCCGTCACTGGATCCCCCTGTTCCACGTAGTTGCGGATGCTTCGGATCGGACGTGAGAGGGCATCGTAGATCATACGTGTTTCGATCCCGGCTTCGTCTATCGTCGACTGGACACGACCTAAAGAGTCGTAGATCGTGGTTGTGATCAGGTCTTCATCGACACCCGCTCCTCCGGCTGCTGTATACGCACTCAGGTCGAGATCCGCTAATACATTGTAGGTCGGCTTGCTGGCGTTGCGGATGACCTTGATTGGCCGGTTCAAAGCATCACGACCGGTGAAGGTGACCATGCCGGAGGCATCGATCGTTTTGTACAGATTGCCTACGCGATCGTAGACCTGTTCAGTGACGATGTCCTCATCCGCATTGCTATTGGCACTGTAAGCACTCAGGTCAGGATCAGGACCCGTACCCGAATAATCATTGTTGTAATCATCGTCGCTGGCATTTTGGATGGTCTTCACCAGACGATCGGCATCATCATAGCCATAGAGGGTGACGTTGCCCAAAACATCGCGGGTCATACGCACCAATCCGCGGTCGTTGTAGTCGGTATCGCTGATGATGTTTTCGCTGTTATCCGTACCAAAGGAGATGGCATTGTTATCCCCATCTTCCCATTGTCCGGCAGTATCATCCCAGATCCAATCGCCGGGAGCCGTTGCCGGGCTGCCCTGTTCTACATAATTACCGATGCTGCGGATCACCCGGTTGAGGGCATTGTAAAGCGTGAAGGTTGTCTGAGCGAAAGAAGCGCCGGCGAAGCTGGTCGTTTGGATGCGTCGTCCCATGGCATCGTATTCATAAGTTGTGACCTGGTTCTTCTCCGGTTCAGCCGAATCGTAGAGATCAGCCGCTTCTTGCGCCGTCGTGGGATCGGAGCCGACACCCGGATCGTAATTGCAGATGGAGGCCACCACATTGCCAGCATCATCGTAGACGGTGTAGCTGATGTCACAGGCACCAAAGTTGCTGCTCTGCTGCGTTTTGACAACCCGTCCCACGCTATCATAGGTAGTTGTCGTGGTCACATCATTCGTGCTGCCCACATCTTTCTGCGTCTGGGTTTTCAGTAGACCCTCACCATCACCCGAGCTGTAGAATTCGCGCTCGATTTGCTGCTGGATGGAGGCATCTTCCACCGATAACGAAGCCTCGAAGATCACGCGACGATTGGCATCGTAGCGGAATTCTTGCCAGCGTCCCAGGTTCTCGATTTCGAGAATATGCACGCTATCGACATAGAATTGAGCGCTGCCACCCTCCGCCAGGAAGTTAAGCTGTTTGGTGCCACCCGTCGTCGGCGTACTAATCGCTCGCAATGTTTCCCAGCCGCCATCATCGGTGGATAGGGCATCAAAAGCACTCGTGCCGGAGATGGCCATCTTGACGGTGTCGCCACTATTGATGGGGTAGACACGAGCCGTAATCAGGTAGATTTTATTCGCTTCCAGGGTCCAGTCGGCGCTCTTGATACCATCGCCATCGATCGCCACCACATGGCGGGCATAATCGCCTGTATCCACTTCGCCCCCCGTGCTATCGACCCGGGTATTGGTAGATGGAGACCCCACATTCGACCAGCCACTATCCAGTTCCATGCTGCCATTGATGTCGATTTCAGCGGTTGTATCGCCCACCACGATGATCCCTGGTTGGCGTTCGTCCGCGTCATACGCATAACGCGTCTCTTGACCGGAAGCATCCGTGCTGACTTCGAGGCGATCTTCGCTATCATAATCGAATTGCGTTTCATTGGCTAAGGCATCGGTGACACTGGCCAGACGTTGGCCGTTCCCCTCCCATGTCAGGTCCGTGTGATTGCTATTGGCATCCACCTGCTTGAAGGGACGATGATCGCTGTTGAGGTATTTCCATTGCTGTCGCCCATCATCATCTTCGGTGCCCATGTAAACATCGTTGATGAAAAGGGGTTTGGTGACCTTGCCCCCGATGGTCTCCGTTGTCTTGCCATTCGTAGCATCAAAGCTGTAGTCGACCTCCTGCAAATAAGGATCGCTGTCCTGCTTACCCAATTCCTGTTGGACATCGGTGATCTCCCCGCCTGACAGCGTGTAAGTGATCTTCTTGAGCGTAATGTTGTTGTCAGCAGTACCGCTGCCATCGGCATCGACGGAGGGTGCATTGACCTCGACCAAAAAATTGTACTGGTCGCTATCATTTTCACCACTGTTGTAGCCGTAATAGCGATAACTCCAGATCTCTCCCAGCACATCCCTCACCTCTTCCAGAAGCGCTTCTGGGCTGGTTTTGACCGAGCCATCTTCATATTCTTCGACATAACCATATTCAATATAACGTCCCGTCGGTGATCCACCGTCTAAACCAGTGGCATCGTGGTCGCCCACGCGCCATAATTGCTGATGATCGAAGCCACTACTATTGTCGATATAGCTGAATTGCAATTTGCGACCATAGCCATCGTCCACTTCTTGCAGTAGGCCATCATCGTGACCACCGCTGTGGTAGGCATAACTCCGCTGTTCGCCACTGGGCCAGGTCCGCGATTCCAGATTGCCGTCCGAATCAAAGGCATAGATCGACTGGTCCGATGCCGTCAGTTCGAAATCGCCCGTCGATTTGTTTTCTTTGATCGTCGAACCGACACCCGCATTGCCATTGTAATAAATGTAGCTGGCGTCATCGCTGTCTTCCGTGAAATGAGCCTCGCCCCCTTCTGCCAGATGCACGACGATTGTATTTGGCGTTCCGGTGGTTTTCACCAACTTAATATGATGATTGTGCGTCCAACCCAGACCCATGAAATTGTATTCGCTATGTTTGTCCTGACGATAGCTACGAATGAAAGACAGAGGCCCGGCCGGTGTCTGCACCGTTAGATCGGTTTCTCGCTCTGTTTTCTCACCTGTGCGCAAGTTGATGGGCATACCCCCCGTCACTTCGCCTGCATGTACAATCGGGCAACTCTCTTCGCCTGTATTGTCACTCTCGCTAGTAGTAACTCCCTGTGGCGTATATTCGACCTCGACGTTATCGATGGTCACCCCAAAAAGGGGGTGAAAGCTGCTGCATTCCACATACCGGACATTGCTCTTATTGAGTGTCTTCGAATAAGGTGAGCTGCCCAGACTTAAGCCACTATCATATAAAACGGTCAGGTTCTCATCTCGCAATTTGATGTTGAGCAAGCCAACGCCGGTGTGCGTGAATTGCACCTTGGTTGCAGTTGAATTGGTCGGTAGTTTAACGCGCACAGCCGCTGCATCGACACCCGGTTGTTTATTCTCCAGGCGACTGTTTTTTTCCACACCCGACAGGATACTGTAGTCCATGTGGTTCTTGCCATCAAAGGTTACTTTTGATGATGTTCCCATTCGATTGAGTCCTTTTGCTTGTTAGCTTGTTTCTTACGTTAATTACTGTTTTTAAATCACTCACTAAAAAATCTAGTTCCAAGAAGCCTTTTTCATTTTTCGCCATCGACACCAGGCAAAGCGAAACCAAACCGGTGTCGATACACTGGAAATCTGCTCTATTCCTTTAAGAATGTGCTTGAAA
>WURV02181975.1:0-13181 GCA_011762755.2 Epimenia babai
AATGACTCGACAGAGACGAGGGGAATGACTCGACAGAGACGAGGGGAATGACTCGACAGAGACGAGGGGAATGACTCGACAGAGACGAGGGGAATGACTCAACAGAGACGAGGGGAATGACTTAACAGAGACGAGGGGAATGATTCAACAGAGACGAGGGCTTCCTTTCACACTCCTGCGACTAGAACCCATACCTTGTCCTTCAACTAGTCACAATATAAAGCTTGCAAAATATTATATCCACAATTATATAATAGCCTTCTTTACCCATTTCTACTACTTGGCACCTGTGACACTTCCTTCAAACCTCCACTATTTGTTGATTAATTCAACAAACAAAAACAAGAAACAAGATGACCAAATTTATAGTAGTATGTACACAACTAAGGCCTGATAAAAGTATAATTCTATATACCTAGTAAAATATGTATATAGCGTTTGTATTCTGTGGTAATTAATTTGATGGAAAAATGGTTCACAAAAGTAGAGAAAGTTTGTTGAAAGGAGGTGCAAGAAGTCCAAGAGAACCTGTGCTTTATACACTCTCTGAGTTATATCGAAAATGGATAAAAAGGTATTGGTAATAATGTGAAACCTTATTCATATTCATATAATTCATAAGTTGAGCATAGTAGTGATCTATACAATGTTGCACTTTCAGATACAAAAAAATACCTGCATAAGCACTATACACATGTAATGTATAAAATATACTCTGAAAAAACAATGTCTGCATTCTCATTTTACTTAAATTCGTCTTTCTAAAGTGTATCGCGAGTGATGTGATAGTGTCTCACAGGTGACTTGATAGTGTGTCACAGGTGACTTGACAGTGTGTCACAGGTGATTTGATAGTGCGTCACAGGTGACTTGATAGTATATCACAGATGACTTGATAGTGTGTCACAGGTGACTTAATTGTGTGTCACAAGTTACTTGATAGTGCATCACAGGTGACTTAATAGTATATCACAGATGACTTGATAGTGTGTCACAAGTTACTTGATAGTCTGTCATATGTCACTTGATAGTGTATCACAGGTGACTCGATAGTATGTGTCACAGGTGACTCGATAGTATGTGTCACATCTTGTCATCATTATACGCTGTCGTAGAGATTCATTCGGATACTACTGAACCAATTGCCACGGATATTCTTGGTTCGGCTACTCTTACGGAAGGCTACAAGTTAAAAATAATGAGACAGAGCAAAACAGTCACTATATTATAGCACTGTATGGCAAATACAGGCATGCATATTTTTATTAGGATGTGAATATAATAGCTATCGCATTGTATTTAAAATTTGTATGAGGCGCTAAAATTATGGAAATATTAAATACACATCGACACATCTCCGCAAAAGTATACGAGGTTTGCGTAATAGCTGAAGCATCTGGTTTGCGTTCCTTCCATAATGTCATTTTTTTGTTACCACATAATTTCAGCATATCGTGATATATACATCTCCATCACACAGATAGAGACACGCATCCAATAGACATTACACGTACATTGATGAAAAACTGCCCGACGTTTCAAAAAGCTAAACTTTTAAATTAAAGTTAAATGTGATGAAGACGCACTTCAACACGTAGATACTCAAAAGGTAACATAGTGTAATTTAGATATTCTGTTATTATTATTCCTTTTTTTTCTTATTCTTTATCTGAAGAATCGATCTCAGACGAACAATAATATAATTATCTATAGATATATACAACCAAATATACATTATAAATATATAGTCAACTGCTGCTGATATATTAAGCGTAATATTATTAGTATAGGATGAGTTATATGCATGACATTAATATAGCATGAGTTATATGTAAGACATTAATATAGCATAAGTTATATGCATGACATTAATATAGCATGAGTTATATGTAAGACATTGATATAGCATGAGTTATATGCATGGCATTAATATAGCATGAGTTATATCCAAGACATTAATATAGCATGAGTTATATGCATGACATTAATATAGCATGAGTTATATCTAAGACATTAATATAGCATGAGTTATATGTAAGACATTGATACAGCATCAGTTATATGTATGACATTAATATAGCATGAGTTATATGTAAGACATTAATATAACATGAGGTATATGCATGACATTAATATAGCATGAGTTATATGTATGACATTGATATAGCGTGAGTTATATGTAAGACATTGATACAGCATGAGTTATATGTATGACATTGATACAGCATGAGTTATATGTATGACATTAATATGGCATGGGTTACGTGAATCCTTGAGCGAATAGCAAACCCTCCGTAAAGGCAGCAGTCCCTTCTGCATTGACCAACATCATAGACCTACGACGCAATGGACAGAACAGTGTCATGCTGTAAACACAGTGTGGAGAAGACTCTCCCATCTCGTCGGCATCACAAAAGAATATGCCCCGTCCACAGAAACAACTAATGATCGAACGACTAGCCGAACCACAACATTTCCGACACATACTATAAGACGAAGTGCGCACCACCTCCGCAAATGTGGGCAAACCTAATTTTATACATTTTTCACGCATACAACATATCAAAGGCAATTGAAAAACATTCATAATACTTTAGTATTAGCGGTTCTCAATTTTTCGCATACTTATTTCTGAAAAAGACTCCATAATTGACAACAATAATAAATTGAACAAGAGGCAAGCATTAAAAATTAATGTTTTAGCATGCACAAATGAGGAACGTAGTTCTGTCTTGATTGTCAAACATATTACAATCACACCTACGTATTTATACTATTCAAAAAGACGCCCTAGAGATATGGCAATACTCATATAACTAATACGATATTTTGCTTCCTTATTATAAGTATAGTCTCAAGCCAGCTGAGCCTATGATATTGTTAACGAAAGTTGACCTGACATTTTGATATGAAAGCAGACCCCACAATGTTATTTTCACGCATGATCATTGTACTGTCGACATGTATTGTGATAATTTCACGTCTAAGACACGATGATATAGGTAGATCTATCAGTATGCGCAGGAATGACACTAAGTCAACTTTTAGATGAATTAAATGTTAATGAACGAACCGTAATACGACTGCAGCAGCGATATAACAAGGCTGGATATACGGTGGATCGACCATGAAGTGGAAGACTGCGTTTGTCCAGCATCTGCGACATCGGAAAATAACTGCCACTCACAGGGCAAGAGAAACTCCTGGTCGACATCGAGCGAGAATAAGTAATCGGATGGTGCAGAATGATTTGCGAGCAGCAGGATTAGGATGTCGGAGATCTGATGTTGTGATGCCTACTCAACACTACATCGGAATGCAGCAATAAGAAACCAACGCTTCTTTTGTTTCAACAGCAGACATCTCAGATCATCTACGATGCTAGGCTGAAAAGTTCATACGCCGACCATGATGCCTTTTCCAAATGCAACTGTTTGGTGGTTATTTTTCAACATAGTCCGACTTTATGCACTATGCACTTTGTCTAACGATACTGCAGTGCTTGGATACCCATGCTATAAAAGCCCACATCTTGATCACAGAAAAACTGCTCGATGGCACTTATGACGTCGTCATGGGTTCGATATCGTTTGCCATCCAAATGTATTTTGATATTTGGAAAGAGATATTAACGATCTTGGCCTTCTTTGGGGAGGTGTAGATGGTGTTTCCATTGCATAGATTTTGTCACTGGTTTAAAGTTGTGGTGGTGGTTACAAAATGTTTGGGGAAGTTTTCTGGATCCAATATATATATAGATATATATAAGTGCCTATATATATTATATATATATATATATATATATTGAAGGATATAACATCAATTTCATTAATAGTTTTCCACCCACAGACACAATAAAGACAATTTCGAAATATACGTCCAGAGCGAATGTAACTCATGAAATGAGACAGAATAAATCAAGAAAATGCAAAAGTCAACTACGAAGACATCTAAGAAAGCGTTCTACTCAGCGGTGGTTGTCTCAGCTTTGGTAAAGTTTGTTGGTGGTTATACGATGGCATACATAAACAGTTACCTTCCAGAGATGACGCTATGGTTGGGTAACAGTGAAAAGGACAAAGGTTTCTACGTGGGAATTGTGAGTGCTTCTTGCTTCATTGGAAGTTTCCTCACGAGTTACCCCTTCAGCTGGCTGTCTGACAAACTTGGACATCGTATAGTTATTATATCCTTAGTGGCAGCCAACGCCATTTACAACTTTATTTTTGCATTTTCTCAAAACCTACCAATGGTGGTGATAATGCGTTTCCTAATAGGAACGTGTAATCCAATGATGTCATCAGCATACGCTGTTGTAGCGATTTATTCGGATGATAATACTCAGCCAATTGCCATGGCTGGTCTTGCTTTAACCAGTGCAACTTGTCTAAATATAGCATCTGCTGTAGGTGGATACCTTAGCTCCCCTGTTACTAAATATCCCGATACGTTTTCCTCCATCCATTTTTTTAATGCATATCCATATTTTATACCACCCTGTGGCGCAATGCTGTTTAGCCTAATAACGGTTATGGTAGTGATATTGATTTACCCTTTAGAAGATATTCATAAAACAAATGAGAATGAAATACTCGAGGCGAATAAAGAAGATGTAACGCTCATGGTTACAACATCGGATGGTCAACGTTACAATAGCCTGGGCCCCGGTGCTACAACTGACATGACAGAAGTTAACAGAGATGTCATAATAAAAGATGAGGGTTTTGAAGAATGCGATTTGATGGAACCTGATCATACAGACTTAGAGAGGCTGATTGAAGAGAAATCTCTTCTAACTGACCGACTTTGTAAGTTTAATGACCTTGAGTATATTTATAAAGACTTACCCAGCCAAACTGGATCTGATAAACATTCAGCCATTAAACGAAGCTATCTTAGTCAAGTGGAAGCAAGTACTTTAATGGTATTGCTTCGAGACAGTAATGTGAGAAAAGTCATTTTAATTACAAGTCTGGAATACGCTGTTGGTTTTACATATTATGCAATGTTTCCTACGTGGGCATCGATGAAAGAAGTTCTCGGAGGTCTTGGATACCAGACTGATACCATTGGAAAGGTGATGGTAATAGTTATTTTTCCGGCTGCAATCATTCAACTGCTTACTGTACCATATTTAGCAAAGAAGCTTGGGTCGAGGCATAGCTTCATGCTTTCTGCAATAATTTTCATTATATTCGTGTCAGTTGTACCTTTGTGCCGTTTTGTGCATGACAAACAAACTCAGTGGAAACTTGTGGTAAGCTCTCAAGTGATAATACAAACCGCTCTTCTGAATGTTATGGCCTGTTGCAATATTCTAGTTAACAACAGCGTACCGATGCACCAAGTTGGAGCAATGAATGGACTCGTACGAACACTAAAAACTCTAACCAAGTCGATATATTCCCTGGCCATTGGAAGTATTCTTACAAATTCTATCACATCCAATATCGGCAGTCCCATAGACCCGAGTCTGGTTTTCGTGGTGATGGGAGCCACAATGTGGATAGCTGCGGTGATAGCGTACTTCATTCCTCAAACCTATGATCATAAAATGTTGATTTAAGGTGTAGGCGCTTTCAGAGTCATATCATGCTGATACAGTAATTCTGTGGCAGTAAATTACTATATGTCAAACACATGAAAATTACATAAAATAAGAAATATTTTTAGTTGAATCTAATGTACAGTTGTTATAGCTTGCCCTCAGTTTGCCCTTCATCTATCTCAGACATACAGAACTGCGCGTAATATTTTAAATATCGTTAGCGGTTTATTTTTGCATAACTGTCGAAAAATTGAGCTACGTATGATTATTTTAACTTTTGTAAAACCTGTATTTTACCTAGTCTATTCTAAACATTTTGAAAATATTCAAAAGCAAAATAAAATGTGTGTACCATGTCATTTGGCAATTGAAATCTGCATCCTATTTGACTGTGCCACAGACTACGGTGGAGTGTCTCCGAATGTTTTTCCAAAACTGAATCAAATGAATAGTCTTATAAAATAAGTTTTGGCATTCTCAAAAATACATCGATATAATGTATGCTAGGCAAAAATTTTTGTGCATAACGTGATCTACAACATCACGATTTTCTCAGGTTTTGTGCTTTTACAGTAATTTTCCCACGAATAAAGTGGTCGAAAGTATGGGAAAAAGGAAAAAATTTATAATGTACGTATTTGGTATTCACCATAAATCATTACGCTGAGTTACAGTTCTTCATAAAAATGCAATTTAGAACAGGGGTTCCCATTAAAATGAACTGAAATGGGCGGAACAGGAACTCTTCTGAATTTGGATATGATGAATTGTTCGGTGCATTAAGCTGGAGCATGGGTATTATGTAAGGTAATGTGGATGGTTGTACTGTCATACTACCGAGCTTTTTTCTATGTGTAAATAACGTTGTTAGTTGCCATAGTCTAACCCTTGCGATCAAAGGTAAAAACAGAAATGAGTCAGATTCTTTCAGGTTTGGTCCAGATCTGTGGGCATCTCTGATATCATCTGATAGCAGGAAGCCCCACAATTCCCACAAACTCTATGACAGGTCAAACAACGATGAGAATCTAACATACCTCGTGCCTAATGACCCATAGGCAATGTTATGCTGTTATCTGTTTGGTCATTTGTTTCATTCAGTTTTTAAAATTTGATTTTCATGGTGCGGGTGTTATGGTTTTTATTTTATAGTTGACACTCTTATATCTATGATTCACCCGTGTATATCCAGAGTGAACTCTGTGAGATAACAACTGACGTAGAATTAACATTTAGTGTTTGTCTTTCATTCTCCATGACGGAGCGCTATCGTGTAATTTAAATGTAAAACAAAGAATTAAAATGTCACTAATTAATAAAAGAGTGGTTGATTTGTAAAAACTTCATGCAAGGACAGTAGGCTTTGTGACAGTTATTCCTCTCATGGTAGTAAATCACAACAATCTTTACGTTAAAGTTAATCGAGATGAATATGCCTGTATGAAACTTCTTGAAGTTTGCTTGACACTGAAAATACCAAATCAGCCATTATTGATTTATTTGACTGTATGTGTGTGTAATGGCTATACGTGCTAAAAACGTACAAATTCACACACACTACGGTTTCAGATTTTAAAAAATCTTGATATGGTCTTTGGTTAGGAAAAGATAAGGCAGCAGTATGTATTTTCTAATAAATGCATATATAAAAATTGTGATAAAAAACATAAATTATCTAGCAAATGGAGATTATACATGATAAAACGACTACTGTACCTTATAATTTTACAATATCCACCACTTAACGTGCTAACCTGAAATAGTAGAAAACAAGGAAAAGACTGTAGCACCTTATGAGACTACCACAAGTTTATTGAAATATGAGCTTTCGCAGACACGAGGAATGCTTCATCAAGTGAATAGATCAAAATCAGATGTAAGTCTAGAAAAGTTTCTGTAGCAGGCAATGGTAAAAGATCTCGCCGCAATATATGATCAGCAAGAAATCTAAGAGCCGTACACTGGACTCTCAGAAACCAATAGCCGATCACCTCTAACTACTCTACCACTCGGAGAATGATTTCCATGTCCCCGTCCTCATACAAATCCACAAAGATAAATACATCAACGTCGAAATTAAAGAACTGAAAGTCATCAACAACGTCATGTCACGGTAAGACTCAATAGAAATTCTTTGCACACTTTTACAATACCTTTCTCTCCCCATTTCCACTACTGGCAACTTGTTATACTTTTCCTCCGCATCTTGGCTTTGATTTTGTTGGGTTTTCTATTGTCTGCACGATAAATCTTTGTATGTATATAGCCCATGGATGTTTTCACTGACATTTTCAGAGCTGGGTTTGTTCCAGTATTTATTCCGTGTATCATCACCACCCCTAGTCATTGTACCTGATGAAGTTTACTTGTCCCGTAGTTAGTCAATAATGTGTAACCTTTACTACCGACAGCCCACATCTTGTCATCATCATTCACTGTCGTAGAGATTCATTCGGATAATAATACTGAACTAATTGCCATGATTATTCTTGGTTTGACTACGTTTACGGAAGGCTACAAGTTAAAAATAATGAGATAGAGTAAAAAAGTCACTATATTATAGCACTGTATGGCAAATAGAGGCATGCATATTTTTATTAGGATGTGAATATAATAGCTACCGCATTGTATTTAAAATTTGTATAGGGTACTACAATTATGGAAATATTAAATACACATCGACACATCTCCGCAAAAGTATATGACGTTTGCGTAATAGCTGAAGCGTCTGGTCTGCGTTCCTTCCATAATGTTATTTTTTGTTACCACATACAGTTTCAGCATATCGCGATAAATACATCTCCATCACACATACATATACACAAATGCAATACACTGTAAAAAATTCCAAATACATTGATGAAAAACTGTCCGATGTTTCTGGTGAAAAAGCTAAACTTTTAAATTAAAATTAAAGAAGAGGTACTTCAACACGCAGATACTCAAAAGGTAACATAATGTAGCGTAATATTATTAGCATAGCATGAGTTATATATATGACATTAATATAGCATGAGTTATATGTATGACATTAATACAGCATGCGTTATATGCATGACCTTAATATAGCTCAAGTTAATATATTATATATATTGAATGTGATGAAGAGGTACTTCAACACGCAGATACGGAAAAGGTAACATAATGTAGCGTAATATTATTAGCATAGCATGAGTTATATATATGACATTAATATAGCATGAGCTATATGTATGACATTAACATAGCATGAGTTATATCCTTGAAAAGCAAACCCGCCATAAAGGCAGCAGTCCTCCTAAAGGATGACTAACAACTTCCTCAAAAATAAGGATAACAAGACCTAGGCGATTGTTTTTCGTCTTATCTTCGCTCCCTCTTTCATCATCCTACACTTTGTAGTTGGTGACATCTGTGTTCCTATCAGTGACAACTTCTTCAATCTCGTTGTCGCTATGGGTGCTATTCTCTTGATAAGCGATCATGTCTAGGCCAGCTGTCACACTTGCTTCTTTCATTTTCGTAATATCAGTCGTATCGAGCCATTCATTTCCTTCCAGATCTTTCAAATTTTCGTTTGTTCCTTGGTTCTGTTGCGCATTAATTATTGCAACTCCTTTCTTACTGGCTCTTCTGCAGTCCTCGATCGTGTCGCGTGTATCCCAAACATGGCTTCCAGAGTGACCTTTCGACGTTCTAAATTCTGTCATGTTACGGTTCTTCTTAAGGAGCTTCGGTCGCTACCAGTGATTCATAGGATTGATTACAAGAACCTTATCTTCACTTATCTCAGCCTTAATCGCTCTGCTCCATCTTATTTCAATGATGCTGTATCCTTTCACCTGCTTGGCTCTTCAGTCAGCTACCCTTCAGCTAGCTGCTGTTCCAGGGCACGTCTCGCCTCTACTCACAGATCGTTTTCCAATGTTGGCCCTAGTCTCTGGAACTCTCTCCCAATGACTTTTCTCGCGACCTTTAAACATCTCTTTAAGACTAATCTTTTTGAGTTAGCATATATTGAGTAATTTTCTATATTGGTTGTTTTTTCTCATTTTTTCTCATACTGTTAACTTGTTTTTAAACTCAATGTTATTGTAACTTCTTTCAGTATTGACTTTTAGTAATTTAAGAGTATTTATGTATGATTCTATATGTGTAATTGCAAAACACATGAGATTGTATCAAATTTATATTAATTTCTATAGAATATGTGCTATGTATATACAATTGTTACTTCTTACTCTACCCCTCTTAAATTCTGCAGCCAACTTTTGTATTGTGGATAATGCAAGGAAACTATCCCCTAATGTATTTACATCTGGATGTCCTTTGCAGCTGGGCCTTTCATAGTCAGATACTTGATAATACCACGGTGCAATTTCTGTCCATTTTGGTCTTAATCTGCAGTATGAACAAGGTTAAACTGTACAAATGATAAAACCTCACTATCTCGCTATATGAAGTTTCGTCGGTCCGCTTTGATGAACTTTTGTGAACCTTTCAGCTGGCCTTTGTATATAACATTAGAAAATCTCACCTGCCAAAGGCTATTTTACATCAAATGAGGACATTCTTAAGAACCTTTAGTAGATTTCATTAAAAATGTATGTAAGGAATGAATAGTATTAGCTGAAATGAAATTTTATTGATTTATAGTGCCCTGTTAACACATGGCTATCAAAGACACTTTACAAATTTTCAAAATTCAAAATCGAACTCGAATACATATGTGTATATATATTGAGGGATATAACATCAATTTCATTAATGGTCTTCAACCCACAGACACAATAAAGACAATTTCGAAAGAACAAATACACGAACAGAGTAAATGACGTAATACATAAAATGAGACAAAGAGCAAATCAAGAAAATGCAACAGTCAACTACCAAGACATCTAAGAAAGCCTTGTACTCAGCGGTGGTTGTCTCAACTTTGGTAATGTTTGGAGGTGGTTATACAGTGGCATACATTGACAGTTACCCGCCAGAGATGACGATATGGTTGGGTAACAGTGAAAAAGACAAAGGTTTCTACGTGGGAATTGTGAGTGCTTCTTGCTTCATCGGAAGTTTCCTCACGAGTTACCCCTTCAGCTGGCTGTCTGACAAACTCGGACATCGTGTGGTCATTATATCCTTAATGGCAGCCAACGCCATTTACAACTTTATTTTTGCATTTTCTCAAAACCTAATTATGGTGGTGATAATGCGTTTCCTCATCGGAACATGTAATCCGATGATGTCATCAGCGTACGCTGTTGTAGCGATTTTTACAGATGATAACACACAGCCAATTGTCACGGCTGGTCTTGCTTTAACCAGTGCAACTAGTCTAAATATAGCATTTGCTATAGGTGGATACCTTAGCTCCCCTGTTACTAAATATCCCGATACGTTTTCCTCCATCAATTTTTTTTCTACATATCCATATTTCATTCCACCCTGTGGCGCGATGCTGTTTAGCCTGATAACGGTTATGGTAGTGGTATTGATTTACCCTTCAGAAGATATTCATGAAAAAAATAAGAATGAAATAGTCGAGACAAATAAAGAAGATGTAATGCTCATGGCTACAACATCGGATGGTCCGCGTTACAACAGCCTGGGCCCCGGTGCTACTACTGACCTTACAGAAGTTAACAGAGGTGTCATAATAAAAGATGAGGGTTTGGAAGAATGCGATGAGATGGGACCTGGTCAGACAGACTTAGAAAGGCTGATTGAAGAGAAATCTCTTGGCTCAGAGAGAGTTAGTAAGTTTAATGACCTTGAGTATATTTCTAAAGACATACCAAGTCAAACTGAAAGTGATAAACATTCAGCCACTAAACGAAGCTACCTTAGTCAAGTGGAAGCGAGTACATTCATGGTATTGCTTCGAGACAGTAATGTGAGAAAAGTCATTTTGATTACAAGTCTGCAATACGCTGTTGCTTTTACATATTATGCAATGTTTCCCACATGGGCATCGATGAAAGAAGTTCTCGGAGGTCTTGAATATCAGACAGATACCATTGGAAAGATGATGTTAATAATTATATTTCCAGCTGCGATCATTCAACTGCTTACTGTACCATATTTAGATAGAAAGCTTGGATCAAGGCATAGCTCCATGCTTTCTGCAATAATTTACATGATGTTCGTGTCAGTTGTACCTTTGTGCCGTTTTGTGCATGACAAACAAACTCAGTGGACACTCGTGGTAATCTCTCAAATGATCATAGAAACCGCTTATCTGAATCTTATGGCCTGTTGCAATGTTCTAGTTAACAACAGCGTCCCAACGCACCGAGTTGGAGCAATAAATGGACTTGTACGAACAGTAAAAACCCTAACCAAGTCGTTATATACACTGGCCATTGGGAGCATTCTAACAAGTTCCATAATGTCTCAAATTGGCACTTCCATAGACCCGAGTCTGATTTTTGTGTTGATAGGAGCCACAATGTGGATAGGAGCGGTGACAGTCTACTTCATTCCTCAAACCTACGATCATAAAATGTAAATTTATTCAAAGTGTGGGGGATTTTAGAGTCATATCATGGCGATACAGTATTTCTGCAAATGAGATATATCTGTGGCAGTACATGACTATTACCGTACTGGCCGCCATATAAGTCGCACTTTTTAAGTTCTCTAACCTAATTATAAATAGGGGATGCGACTTAGATTATGCACTTACTGAATGTCATAAGTTAAAATTTACAAACGATCCGGAATACTGATATTTGTGACCATTTGACATCCACTTTGCCCTTATTTTCCCGATTTAGCTGCAAAACTGCCAATCGCGTGATTTTAGTCACATGACCCACTACGCGCGTGAAACGTAATCATCTTGTCCAATAATAATCACGCAAACTTTAGCGGACGAATTTCCAATTTAAAGCGATGTACCCGGAAGTGACTATTATCGCAAGAAATTCACGTTATTGTAAAATTTTGTCTTTATTATTGTTTCACAGTTGATTTATTTTAACAATATTAGCTTCGAATTATTAGCGCAACTGCAGATGCTATCCGATTTAGTTGCGTTCTCGCCTCTAAACTGAGTCGCGTGATTTTAGTCACATGACCTACTAGGCATGTGCAACGTGATCATCTTGTCCAATAATCATCACGCAAGACATTTGCAGATGAATTTGCAATTTAAAGCGATGTACCCGGAAGTGACTTTTATCTCAAGAAATTTACGCTATTGCAAAATTTTTCTTTATTATTTCACATTATCGTGTTACAGTTGGCATATTTTAACAATATAAGCTTCGAATTATTTGCGCAATTGCAGACGCTATCAGCCGTCGAAATTACTTCCAGGTGCATGTACATCGAAGTAAAAAACAAAGGCGATAATTGCCAAGGGCCCTATTGTCAATAAGTCTCGAATCACAGATCCAATTGGGTAAATCAACGAATCCACTTCCTGTCTATTTTCACAGTATCGATCTCAGTTTGTAAACAAAAATAAGGCAAGTCAATGTTGTTGCAAATGTTTCATTATTATTTAAAAGAACAATTAAATTAAAGGTAAGATATCAGGGCTCTAAGAAAGGGGTGCGACTTATATGATGCTGTGTCACAGATAATTAGTATCGTGTAAAGCCGCCTTATAATTTTGTTGGCACAAGCCGTGTTCCGACGACTTTTGAAT
>WURV02181986.1:0-13175 GCA_011762755.2 Epimenia babai
TTCGAAGGCGCATCGGGCCATGCTTCGAGAAACGAAAACGCGGCCAGAGCGGTCGGGGGTGGTGTTATGGCCCATGGCAAACCGCCAAAGTCGAGTCTAGAGGTGCGGCCAGTCGATCTCGTCGAACGCACCGAGCACAAGCTCGAGCTCGGTGTCGAGATCGTCGGGCGCGGGGGCGAAGGAGTCCTCGGTGGTCCAGCACGCGCCTTGCCCATCGCACTCCGTCTCCCCCTCGACCACCGCCACGACATGAAAACCAGCGTCGTAGCTGCCGCCTAGGGTCTGTCCCCAGTCGGAGTCCGCCGCGATCGGGCCGCCTGCGTAGATCAGCATGTGCCCCTCGGCTCCGCCCAGGATCCCCGCGGGCGGTCCGTCGCTCTCAAAGTCGAATTCGACGGGTCCCGCGTCGGGGTTGACGGCGATGAGGAAGCCCACCGCCACCGAGTCGCCATCGGCCGATGCGAGCATCGCCGAGGTTGGAGCGGGCTGAAACAAGTCGAGGGTAAAGGCAGCCGGGAACTCGCCCTCGACCTCCACCATCTCGCCGATCGCCGTGTTCACGCAGATATCCCAGCCGACATCGTGATGGGCCGTCACGTCGCCTTCGCACGACTCGACACATAGCTGCCAGGCGTCGGCGGCCTCGGCCGAGCACTCGGCGGGTAGCGGGCAGCTATCCCAGCATACGTCCACGGGCGATGGGCCGCCCTCGTCGGGGATCGTTCCGCCACCTGCGAAAGAACAGCTCGGGGCGGGGCCCGCACACTCGGCGTCGGCCGTGGCCGAAAACCAGAGCACCGCGACGTCGCTGGGAGCACCACCGCCCGAGCGCGTGGTCACCTGGCCCTGGACGGTGCCCAGCGGCTCCCCTTGGTAGTCGGGTCCCACCTGGGCGTCACACGCGAGCTGGGCCACGACGCACAGGGCGAGGGACGGGAGAAGAGGATGGAGGCGAGCAGTCATTTGCATTGCGATGGTTAGGACCGCGAGCAAGGAAAACGGGCACGGGGTGCCGAAGTTTTTTTGACCATACCGCGCCCAGTGAAGCGCGCGGACCGCGTTTTCCCTAAGGCGCGGGCCCGGGCGTCGCGGTGCTACGGTCCGCCGCGTGCGGCTCCCCCCGCTCACCATCCTGCACCAAGACGAGTGGCTCGTCGCGATCGACAAGCCCTCGGGGGTCGCCGTGCACCGCAGCGACCAGGTGCAAGACCACGCGCCTGCCCTTCAGCGCCTACGCAACCAGCTCGGGCAGTGGGTCTACCCCGCGCATCGGATCGATCGCGGCACGTCGGGCGTGCTGCTGTTTGCCCTCGACTCGGAGACCGCGGCCGCCGTCGGCCACAGCCTCAGCGAGCGGGAGGTCGACAAGCGATACCTCGCGGTGGTCCGCGGCTACGCCCCCGAGCACGAGGAGCTCGACTATCCGCTGCGCGAGGATAAAGACGGGCCGTCTCAAGATGCGCGGACCACCGTCGACCGCATCGCGCAGGTGGAGCTGCCGATCGCCGTCGGCCGCTATCCGCAAGCACGCTACTCGCTCGTCGCGCTCACGCCCCACACAGGCCGAGCGCACCAGCTTCGCAAGCATATGGCGCACCTTCGCCACCCGATCGTGGGGGACGTGCGGTACGGCGAGGGTCGCCACAACCGACTGTTTCGGGAGCACCTTCAGATCCGTCGCCTGCTCCTGCATGCGCAGCGGCTGACGCTGCCGCACCCAAAGACGGGTGAGCCGCTGACGATTGAGGCGCCGCTCGGCCCCGAGCTACAGGCTCTACTAGGACGCCTCGGCTGGCGAGACGTCGCCCTCTAGAGAGGCGAACCGCTAAAGGCGCCTGCGCGCAGACCTTTGGGCTTGGACCTCGGCGAGCGGCCGAAAGTTTATGTTGAAATTTTCATATATAATTTCAATTAATGGATTCTCCAGTGCGTTCCGTAGCCCCCCTCCGTGGAGAGCCCGTCGCATGACCAAGCGCGCCCGTACCGCGTGGATCTCCGACGGCGCCCAGATCGAGGCGATGATCTCCCCCGTTCGTCAGGCGATCATCGACCGCATCGAGGCCCTGGGCCCGTCCTCCGTGGCCGAGCTCGCGCAGTCACTCGACCGCCCCGCAGACGCGCTCTACTACCACGTACGAACCCTCCTGCGAGTGGGCCTCCTCGTGGAGGTGGGCAGCCGTGCGACCGCGCGCCGTGACGAGGCCGTCTACGATTTCCCCCGTCGTCGCTGGCACATCGCCTACGACCTCGACGACCCCGCCAATGTCGAGGCGGTGCGCAAGGCTACGGCCTCGTTGCTCCGCCAGGCGGGTCGCGACTTCGAAGGCGGGCTCGATCATCCCGCTGCGGTTGTCCGCGGCACGCTGCGCAACCTGTGGTCGCTGCGGCTCGAAGCACGGCTGCACCGTGATGAGCTGCGGGAGATCAACCGTCACCTCCAGGCCATCCTCGACATTCTTCGCAAGCCGCGTCGCGGCGGTCGAGGCTCGCTGTTCTCGCTTTCGTGGGTGCTGGCGCCGCTTCGTGCCCACGCCCGTGACCCCTCCTCGGAATGACCACCATGCAACGACCCCAACACGCTGCGTCCGCCTGCCTCACCGCCCTTGCCCTGATCGGCACGGTGGCCGCGTGCCACCGCGACGGTGTCTCCTCGCCGCCCGAGGCAACCGACACCGTCGGCGAAGCGGTGGCGGGGATCTCGGCCGAGGATCTCGCCACGCACGTGGAGATCCTCGCCTCTGATGCGTTCGAGGGGCGTTTTCCAGGCAGCGCGGGCGAGGCCAAGACCGTTGCCTATATCGCGGCTCACTTCGCCCGCCATGGCCTGACCCCAGCCGTCGACGGCAGCTACCTCCAGCCCGTTCCGCTCGTCGCGGTCACCCTTCGCCCCGACACGACCGCATCGTTGCTGGGCCCCAACGGCGAGACGGCGCTGGGGGTCCCCGACGACTTGGTGGTGGGTGCGGCCGCCTACATGGACCCAGTCGAGCTGAAGGGCGCACAGATCGTGTTCGTCGGCTACGGCATTGAGGCGCCACAGTACGGCTGGAACGACTACGCGGGCGTCGATGTCCGCGGCAAGGTCGTGGTGGTGCTGTGGGGCGACCCTGGGGCGACACGGGAAGACCCCGAGTTCTTTGAAGGACAGGCGCTGAGCCTGTTTGGAACGACGGCGCACAAGGCCGAGCAGGCCGCCGCCCATGGAGCCGTGGCGATGTTTACCTTGCATGATCCCGACTCGATTCCGTGGTCGGTCTACGCTGAGGGATCGAAGCGGCCACGGCAGCAGCTCGCCGAGACCCACGGCCCCAAGAAGGTCCCGCTCCAAGGGTTGATCCGTCCGCAGACTCTACGCGCCGCACTGGCGGACAACGACGCCGCCGCGCTCGACCACTGGCGAAAGGACGCCACCCGCGACGACTTCACCGCCACGCCGCTGCCGCTACGCCTCACGATTGGGCTGCGACGCGACGTGGAGCCGATCGTCTCCCACAACGTTGTCGGGATTATCGAGGGCAAGACGAGACCCGACGAACACGTGATCTACACCGCTCACTGGGATCACGTGGGGCGCGGCGAGGGGAGTGATGGCGATGTGATCTTCAACGGTGCGGTGGACAACGCGACGGGCACCGCGGCCCTGCTCGAGCTAGCGGAGGCGTTCGCGAGCCTGCCGCAGCCACCCGATCGCTCGATCGTCTTGGTGGCGACCACGGCCGAGGAACAAGGCTTGCTCGGCGCGACCTGGTACGCCGACCATCCCGTCTTGCCGCTCGCCGACACCATGGGGGTGATCAACATGGACGCGCTGTTTCCATTCGGCGAGACCCACGGCATGACGGTGGTTGCCATGGGGAGCTCGGAGCTGGAGGACTACATGGCCACCGCCGCGCAGACGGTGGGGCGGCGCCTGTATCCCGACCCCGCTCCGCAGGCGGGCGCGTTCTTTCGCTCCGATCACTACCCGTTTGCCCACCGAGGTGTGCCTGCGATCTTCGCCGTGGGTGGGCCCGCGCAAGACCCCGACGTGACCGAGACGGTGACCGCCGACGACTTCGTGCAGTACGTGCAAAATCGTTATCACCAAGTCGGAGATGAGTACGATGCCGAAGTCTGGGATCTCGGCGGCATCGTTCAAGACGTGACGATCTACTTCCGTACGGGCTATGCGATCGCGATGGACGAGCGGCGGCCGCAGTGGGTGCCGAGCAGTCCGTTTCGTGCGCGCCACGAGGCGCTGCGCGCGGGCTCGTAGATCTCCGATAACGCAGAAGCCTATGAACGTGTGGATTTCTGCACTTTATACGCTTGTCTAAATTTTCTAGCGTCCGGTTAGTCACTCGTCTAAAATTGCCAGACCTTGGCGACCGCACCCAATCCTTCGCGTGGGCCCGAGGCCGTGCGCGAGGCACTGATCGAAGCCGCGACCGAGCTGTTCGCCAACAACGGCGACGCGTCGGTGCGGGCCGTCGCTCAGCGAGCGGGCGTGAACCATGGCTTGGTGCATCACTACTTCGGCGGCAAGTCGGGTCTGCGTGCCGCGGTGCTCCGTCGGCTGTTCGCGGAACTCAGCACCACGCTCGATGTACCGCCTGGCGGTAGCGCAGGGGAGGTGAGTCGGGCGGCGATTCGGGCGACCGAGCAGGACCCGAGGGGTATCCGCCTGCTCGCACGGGCGTTGCTCGACGGCGAGGTCCCCCACGAGCTTCAAACGAACTTTCCCGTGGTGGAGCGGCTCATCGCCTCCTCCAAGATCAGTCGATCGGATACACGGGCGGTGCTCGCCGAGAGCCTTGCGACGGCTCTGGGCGCGCTCGTCTTTGGCCCCTGGATCCGAGCCGCGCTCGCCCTTGGCGACGACGAGTTCGAGGCCATCCGCGGCGACTCCATCGCGAACATGGTCGCCCGACTGGAAGGCGAAGCACAGTGAAGCTCATCGTCGCCCTCATCTTCGCGACGTTTGCGATCCTCGAGCTCCGAGCCGGGCGGCTCCTCAACCTCGATCGCTCGACGGTCAAGGATCTCATCATCGAGCTTGGCGCGGGCCTGGGTCTCCCTATCGTCGTCATCCCCGCGGTGACGCTTGCCTCGAGCGCCCTTGCCGATTGGTTGTTGCCTGGCTCGGCCGACGCATGGAGTCACCTTCCCGCATGGCTGATGTTCGCGACCTTGCTCGTCGTCGATGACCTCGGACAGTACTTGTGGCACCGCACCACGCACAGCGTGCCGTGGCTGTTCGAGCTGCATCGTGCCCATCACTCGGGGGAGTACATGTCCGTGCGGATCGTGTACCGCAACAACCTGCTCTACTACGCGTTCATGCCCAACCTGTGGGCCTCGGGCATGCTGCTCCACTTTGGTTTTGGGGAGGTATATGCGCTGTACTTCGTGTCGAAGATGCTCGTCATCACCTCGGCGCACTCGAGCGTGGCCTGGGACGAACGCCTGCTGAAGATCTCGTGGTTGCGCCCCCTGATGTGGGTCGTGGTTCGGGTGATCTCGACCCCGTGCACCCACGCCGCCCACCACGGCATGCACGCGAGCGATGGCGTGACCCACTACAAAGGCAACTACGGGAACTTCTTGTTCTTGTGGGATGTGCTGCTGGGCACCGCGAAGATCACGGGGCGCCGTCCCACGCGGTTTGGCCTCGAGAACATTCGTCCTGCGACCTGGCAGCAGGAGCTGCTGTGGCCGTGGCTGCGGCGATAGTGGCGGGCCTCGAGAGCCGAGGGACGACAGCGCTGTAAGCCACCCGCCCCTCCGCCCGTTTGCCCACCACCGCCAGCTCCCGGCCACCGCGCGCCCGCGGCCCGATGATCATGATCGGTCCGATCGTGGCTCGGCCCCGTCGGCGGACTCGGCTCGATCGTCATGCGACTGCTGCATCTCCTTCCGCTCGCCGTGGTCCTGTGGCTACCGCTTGCACTCCTGAGCGCCTGCCGCCCTGCCGTGCTGAGCTCTGAGCCAGTCTCGCGCCGCCCTTCCCCGCCGCGGCATGCGCTGCACCTACCGACCCCACCGCCCGCATCGCTGACCGCTTCGGACGGCACGGGGCTCATGCTCAACACGGTGTCGGCCCGGGCCGTCGTAGACGACCCGCTGGCGTTCACCGAGTTTGAGTTCGAATTCGAAAATCCCCTGGGCGAGACCATCGAAGGTCGGTTCGAGCTGGTCTTGCCGACGAACGCCCGCGTCACCCGCTTCGCCACCGAGATCGACGGGGTCTGGCACGAGGCCGAGGTCGTCGAGAAGAAGCGGGCGCAAAAAGCCTACGAGACGGCGATGCTGGAAGAGCAGCGGCCCGCGTTGCTGGAGATCGACCGCGGAAACCGCTTCTCCGCGCGCGTGTATCCGATCGGGGCCCGTGCACACAAGCGGATCCGCGTGTCGTATCTACAGACGCTCGACGATCCGCATGCTCCTTTTGTCGTGGGCACGCGCGGACTCCCGCGGCTTTCGGAGCTCGATGTTGAAGTTCGGGTGAAGAACCCGGACGGCGGTCCTCCGCGAGTCGAGCACGTGGCGCTGCACGACGAGCAACCCACCCGCAACATCGTCGTGCGCCGCGAGGCCCAGACCAACACGGGCCTGCGCCACGGCTCGATGGTCACCGCACGCATCCAGCCGCTGGCAAACGCCGACCGTCCCGACGCCGCTGCGCTCGATCGCCTCACGATCCTGTTCGATACGTCGGCCTCGCGCGCGCTCGACTACGACGAAGCCGTCAGGGCGCTGGGTGGCCTCGTCGGCGAGCTCTCCCAGCGGCTCGGCACGATCGACCTCACCGTCGTCGCGTTCGATCAAGAGGTTGTCCCGATCTACGAGGGCCCTCTTGCGGGCTTTGGTCCCGCTGCCCTCACTCGGCTGCACGCCCGTGCACCGCTGGGTTCCTCCGACCTCGAAGCCGCCCTGGCCTCGCTCGCCGAAGGCCGCCACGAGCGAGTGCTCCTAGTGGGCGACGGCTTGGCGTCGTCGGGCAGTCGCTCCGCCGCCGACCTTCGCCGTGCCCTGCTCGCGTCGACCACCGCGGGAGTCGAGCGCCTCGATGTGATGGTCGTGGGCGCCGTGCGAGACGACGCCGTGCTCCAGGGATTGGTGCGCGGCGTGCTCCCGAGCAGCGGGGTTGTGTTCGACGCGCAGGAGCCGTTTGGCCGATCCGTGGAGCGACTCCTGACCCCTGCGCTCGACGGGGTGCTGGTGGAAGTCCCGGGCGCGACATGGTGGAGCCCAACCCGCCTCGATGGCGTTCAGCCTGGCGATCATGTGGTGGTTTTTGCGGAGCTTCCCGAGGAGCAGGACATGCGAGTGCAGCTTGCGGGGGCGATCCATTCCGAGCACACGGTGGAGCTGCGCCCCACGAGCTCCCCGCTCGCCGAGCGGGCGTGGATGCGGGCGAAGATCGACGGCTTCGTGCAGCGCCTCGCGTCGCTCTCCGACGCGACCGGGTGGGAGCAGCTCCGCACCCAGGTCGTCACGCTGTCCGTGCAGCACCGCGTGGTCAACGAGTTCACGGCGCTGCTCGTGCTCGATGACGAGAGCCAATACGAGCGATTCGGCATCGACCGCGGCGCTCCGTCGTCGATACTCGCGATCACCGACGGAGACGTGGCGTTTCACGAGCGCGCGTCGACATCCGCCCCCACCAACGTCGCCCCCCGACCTCCCTCCTCACGGAGCAGAGGCGGCGGGACGATAAGCGGCGTCGTCCACAACACCAAGTCGGGAGAGCGCATCAGAGATGGCCTGGTAATCCTTCAGTGCTCTTGTCTCGACGGCACCCGCGAGACGATGACGAACGGCCAGGGACTCTACGCGTTTCGCAACCTGCCACCCGGCACCTACACGATCCAGGTGCTCTCGGGTCAGGCCGATGTCTCGAAGGTCACCACACTTCCCAAAGACGCGAAGTTTCGCGCCAACTTTCGCGTCGATCCTGACAACGAGTTCAAGCGCGCGATTCGAGTCGCCGCGCCGCGGGTCACGGGGCGCTCCTACGAAGCGGAGCTGCGCGAGGCCCAGGAGCGAGTGCGATCACCAGGCGCGCCTCCCTGGTGTCGCCGCTCGCAGCCTCGTGGCTCAGGCACATCGGCGAGCGATGACGCAGCCCCTGCGGTCGAACGGCGGACACGTCGCTTCACGACCGTGGTCGATCCCTCGCTCGCCTCCACGGAGCCCGCTTCACCCGCGCCATCGAAGTCGATCCGCGTTGTGCAGGCCTCCGCCAGCGCCATGACGGTGAAGACCAAGACGGTATCCAGGGAGGCCACGGGCATCTCCCTTCAGGGAACCAATGCTTCGTACAGCGCGGTCGTCTCCAGCGGGATGTCGCCCACGTATCGACCCCGGGACGCCAACGTGCGACTGGGCCGCACGCAGCGACGCCACGGCGACCGCAGCCGTTGGCTGATCCGCAGCACCAGCTACGAGCTCGCCCACAAGCTCGAGCTCTGCTACTGGCCCGCGGTTGCCGACGCCCCCTACACACGGGGTCGCTATACGGCGCGCTTCACCCTCGACCGAGAGGGCATGCTCGTCCGCGCCAAGCGGGTTCGTGCGCGGGGTCTTGACCAACCAGGCCTCCTGGCATGCCTCGACCAGGCGCTCAAGGACGCCCGCGGCGAACGCTGGGAGGGGCCTGCGATCACGTTCGATCAGACGTTCGTGTTTCGCCCTGGAGATGGCCTCGGCGAGGACGCGTACAATGAGATGGCGCTGCAATCGGTCGATGCGGAGGCCAACACCAACCCGATGGCCGACTATCCGCTCCAACACATCGACGGCGCCCTGAATACGGGCAAGCTTGGCATGGCCGAAGCAGCCGCCCTGCGCTGGCGACGAGAGGCTCCCGCCGAGACGCTCGCCCTGGTGGCCTTGGGTCGCGTGGCCCGAGCCAAGGCCAACCCCCTGCACGCCGCCCGAGTGTACGGCTCGATGCTCGATCTATTTCCGAGCCGCGCGGGCATGCATCACTTCACCGCCGCCCAGCTCGAGAGCTTGGGCGAAGCTTTTCGGCCGCTGACGATCGCCACCTATCGCAGCGCGCAAGAGCTGAGACCCGACCAGCCCAACAACCACCGCGGGCTCGCCTACGCACTGCTGCAAGACGGCCAGGTCGGCGAGGCCTTCGCGACGCTGGAGCACGCGCTCGAGCTGGGGGACCCCAGCGGCCGCTTCCCCGGGCTTATCCCTCTGCTGCGCAAGGACCTCGGGATCGTGGCCGCCGCGTGGAAGCGACGACGCCCCGCCGAGGCCATCGCGGTGAGCGACCGCCTCCGCACGCTCGAAGCCAGCACCGCCACCGAGCCGTCGCTTCAGATCGTGCTCACCTGGGAATCCGACACCACCGACCTCGACCTCATCGTCACCACGGGGCTCGACGAGCAGATCTTCCACGAGACACCGACCGCGCCCTCGGGTGGGGAGCTACTCGCCGACGTCAGCCTCGGTCGCGGGCCCGAGGCGGTCGTCATCCCCTCCCCCACCGCCTACCCCTATCGCATCATGGTGCAGAAGTCGTCCAAGAGCGACGCGCCCTACACCCTGGGTACCGTGCATGTCGTGCAGCACGATGGAAACGGCGGGGTCGTCGTGGATGCGCGGCCGTTCGTGATCGTCTCCGATGACACCTACGCGGGCCTCGGAAGCGTCGACGATCCGCCCCCCGCGCCACAGGAGTCCCCCACCGCACATCCGCCGCTAGCCCAGCGATAACCCGCCGCCGCCCACGTTTTGTGCACCCACCGCGCGCTCCGCGGGGCCGTTGCGGGCACAGGAATCAACCGCGCGCTACGATGGTTGTCGCGAGCCCCCCATGATTTCCACGCTGATCCTCTGGTTCGTTTACGCCGTCTTCCTCAAGGTTGCCATCGGCGTCGCCACCGATGTCGATAGCCGCACGAACACGCTCGGCCGCGCCTTCTTGACGGCCGCCGTGTTGTCGCTGGGTCAGGGGGCCGTCGCCACCGTCAGCGCGGTGCTTGTCACGCTGTGGCCGATCGTCTGGCTGTTCATCATCAAGCAGTCGTACGGAATCGGATGGTTCCGCTCGATCGTCGTATGGCTGGCGCTGGTCGCCATGGCCTTCGCCGTCGTGATGCTGTTCTTGATCCCGTTCGGCCTCATCGCGGCCACGGGTGGCGCGTTCAGCTTTGCGGTTCCGTAGGCTCGGCCAGCACGCCCGAGAAAAACAGCTTCCACGCGCTATCGAGGTAGGCGTTGGCTTCCTCCTCGGTACGCTCGAGCGAGGGGTCGGCGAACCAGGCGTTGATGAAGCCCAAGAACGTCACGAGCACGAACGGCGCGGGGACATCCGAACGAATGACCCCAGCGTTTTGGGCGGCCGTGACGTGCTCGATGCCGCCATCGCGCAGCTCTTGCACCATGTCCGTGATGTCGCGCTCGCCCTCGAGCTGAAGCCACGACATCAGGCGCACGGTGCTTGGGTTTTCGCGGAGAAACCGAAAGTACACACCCATCGACTGGCGCAGCAGCTCGGCACTCGGACCGCCGCTGGCAAACAGCGCCATCTGCTTGGCGTGGTAGTCGGCGAAGCGACGTCGCTTGATCTCCCGCCACAGCGCGCCCTTGGAGCCAAAGTGGTGGTGGATCAGGCTCTTGGTGACGCCCGATCCCTTGGCGATCTCGCTCATCGAGGTCCCCGCGTAACCACGTTCCAAGAACAGCCGCTCTGCGGCATCGAGGATCGACGCCCGGGATCCCTCGGGGTCGTTTCTGCGCTCGGCGCCCTTCACGACGTAGCGCCAGGATGTCACGAACCCGAGGCGGCGGTCCATCGTTGACAGGTGACCCGCGGTCATTTACTACTGTCTCTACGTATGGACGGTTCCGCTTCCACCTCGAATGCTGCGTCCCCCCCCGCGCCGACCGAGCTTCATGGCGAAGCGCTCAACGCTCGGATCGACGAGCTGTACGCCGCGCAAAGCACGTACTTTGCTGCGGGCCGCACGCTCAGCCGCGACTCTCGGGAGGAGTCTCTGCGAGCGCTGCTCCACGCCTTCAAGAACAAGGAAAAGCAGATCATCGAGGCGCTGCACGCCGATCTGCGCAAGTGCACCACCGAGGCCTACATCACCGAGGTGGGATTCGTTGCGTCGGAGATCAAGCACACCCTGCGCCACCTTGGCGGCTGGATGAAGCCCGACACGGGCCTGTCGCCGCTCGCGATGGCGCCTTCACGAGGCTACATCCACTCGCAGCCGCTCGGCCTCAACCTCATCATCTCGCCGTGGAACTACCCCGTGCAGCTCGCGTTCGCGCCGCTCGTGGGAGCTCTGGCCGCGGGCAATGTCGCGATCATCAAGCCCTCAGAGCTTGCGCCCGCGTCGTCGGCCATCTGCGCTGAGATCGCGCGCGACACTTTTCCCGAGGAGCAAGTCGCCGTCATCGAAGGTGGTGTCGAGACCTCGCAGGCGCTGCTCGACCGCCGCTGGGACCACATCTTCTTTACGGGCAGCACCAACATCGGACGGGTCGTCGCCAAGGCGGGCGCCGAGCATCTGTCGCGGGTCACGCTGGAGCTAGGCGGCAAGAGCCCCACCATCGTCACCGCCTCGGCCGACCTCGACGTCGCCGCGCGCCGCATCGTGTGGGCCAAGTACATCAACCTCGGCCAGACCTGCGTCGCCCCCGACTACATCTTGGTGGAGCGCTCCGTTCACGACGGCTTGCTGTCGCGCATGAAGGCCGCCGTCGTCGAGTTCTATGGTGACGATCCACAGAAGAGCCCCGACCTCGGTCGCGTGATCAACGAGCGGCACTTCAATCGGCTGCTCCGCCTCATCGACCCCGACAAGGTCGCCTTCGGTGGCCAGCACGACGCCGAAGACCTCTACATCGCCCCGACCTTCCTCACCGATGTGACGATGGACGACGCAGCCATGGCGGGCGAGATCTTCGGCCCCGTGCTCCCGATCATCGCCATCGACTCGGTCGACGAAGCGATCGCAACCGTGGCCAAGAACCCGCAGCCACTGGCTCTTTACCTGTTCACGAACGACAGCGCCGACGAGGCCAAGGTCATCTCGCGGATCTCGTTTGGTGGCGGCTGCATCAACAACGCCGTCCTGCACCTGGGCGACCCCAACCTGCCCTTCGGTGGCGTGGGGACCAGCGGCATGGGGGCCTACCACGGCCGTCACTCCTTCGACTTGTTCTCCCACAAGAAGGCGGTGATGAAGACCGGGACCTTCATCGATCCATGGGTCAAGTATCCGCCCTACGACAGCAAGGTCAAAGACGTGTTCCTACGGCAACTCATCGGATAGCCCTCCGTGCCCGTCAAGCAACGAGCCCGCAAGGACGAAGACAAGGCCGCACGCCGCCGAGCGATCCTCACCGTCGCCGCCAAGCTTCTCGGGAAGAAGCAATACAAGGGCATCACCATGGCCGAGGTCGCACGACGTTGCCACCTCGCCAAGGGCACGCTGTACCTCTACTTCCGCAGCAAAGAGGAGCTCTTCTTGGCCGCGCTCGAGGAGGAGATGTCGCTGTGGTTTGACGACATGGTCGCACGACTGCCCAAGCTCGCGGGGACGGGCGACGTCGCCGATCGCTTTGGTGCCGCGGTAGCCGAGAGCCTCGCGGATCGGCAGACCCTCGTCGACTTGCTGCCGCTGCTCCACACCGTGCTCGAGCACAACATCGACGAGCAGAGCGCGGTCTCGTTCAAGTTGATGTTGGTGGAGAAGGTGCGCGTTGGAGGACAGGTGGTGGAGCAGGCGATCGCTGGCTTGCCCGTGGGCAGTGGTGCGCAGATCTTGATTCGCCTGCACGCGCTGGTTGTCGGCCTGCGGCAGATGGCCCATCCCGCGCCCGTGGTCGCGGAGGTGCTGGCGAGGCCCGAGATGTCGGCGTTGCGGATCGACTTTGGCCGCGAGCTATCGGCTGCGCTGTCGACGATGATCCGCGGCACGCTGCGCATGCACGCGGTGGCGCAGTAGCGGCGCTCCGGAAAGACCAGACCGAGGGTAGTTGGCGCCCCACGAAAGACCACGAAAGACCAGACCGAGGGTAGTTGGCGCCCCTGAAGAAAAGCGGCGGGTGGGAGGGTCGTGCGATTGCCGCCAAAGCCCTGACGTGACCCGAGAATCAGCGTCGACTCCCCTCACTTCGCATCGTGAGCCGAAGATTCGCCTGTTTTCATACCCGCGGCC
>WURV02181997.1:0-13174 GCA_011762755.2 Epimenia babai
AGCTCGTATGTAGACATCTGGAACCAGTGGCGTGAATGGAAAAAGGTCAATTGTCTGCCCAGACTCGGTGGGTTTTTTGCATTAGGTGTTTTCCCCCACCCCTTATACAGGTGAGGCTAATCAAATTGTCGTGTTAACCACATAGGCTAGCTTTGTAAAGGGTCATGATTTAAATTGGCCTACACAAGGATTACTGCGGTAGTCAGCCTATAAATAAATTAATAAAAAGACACATATCAAACGATCAGTAATACAAAATGGCTCCAAGTTAAAAACACACTTCTGTTCAAATGTCTCCTCTCCCGTTTTATCTTCTTTCTTCGTTGACACGACCTCCAACTTGAACGCACCCTTGAGTTCTTCTTCATGTTCGCACCTCTTCCTCACGACTTCCTTCGCTGGCTCCAGGTATGCGGCTACGAGGGGAGATAACTCGGGCAATGGTTCCGATGGGTTACATGCCCTTTGTTGCAAACACTGAAATGAGTAAAACGTACTTACTGGTTTAGCGGTCACACAGAAAACGAAAAATAATGCAATAAAATTACTAATGTCAGTCAATATAACAAGAAAAAAATATACAATATAACAACAAATGTAAGACTTTTTTAAAACAATGAGAGGATTATAGTACATATTGTTAGTGAAGAAATTGCAATCTGCAATATTGTATTGCATGCTGCTATAAGTCAGGCTACATTATCTGCATCCAGTGGGTATAATGTTCCAACCCCCTATCTGCTTGCCAAATGCCATAATTATTCTAAAAGCCGTAACTATGATATACTAGTGCTGGGTAAGGTAGGCTTATCACAATTTATGACATGATGTTAATGGGGGTAGCCAATTTGGTTCTGTGAATAGCTGGAAAAATGAAATGCACAGAAAAAAACCATGACCTGTGATGAGACTCAAACCCACAACCTTCAGATAACTGGTTTGGTGCTCTAACCTGATGAAAACTACAAACTTCTCCAATGACAATCGTTTATGTGTGAACTGGAGACGTCACATCAAGAATAAAATATTAACTCTATAATAAAGAGTTGAGAAAATTTATTGAACTAAATGATAGATAAAGGATGGACGGACGATGATCGGAGAAATTAAGGAAGTAGTAACCTGATAAAGTCGCTGGAAATATGGATTGAATGTCATCTTAGGTTTGTGAACTTCCACCGTTTCTCCATCAACTCTGTGGCAGAAAAGAGGTTGAAAGAGAGAAGTGAAGAAAAGGACACAGGTAATAAAAAAGATAGCGGTTTAACACCAGATAGATGCATGTATGTGCGTAGTAAGACACCAGTTTACTACAAGAGAGAGGGATGTACGTATGTGCGTGGTAAGACACTGGTTAATTACAAGATAGAGAAATGCATGTATGTGCGTAGTAATAGGCCACCACTGGTTGAGCAAGAATGTGTATCTGACCATGTAGTTTATTATGGCGAGGCACACTAGAGTAATGCAAACTACCATGTCTTGATGTATGCACCATTGGTTTGCAGAGTGAACGGATAGCCGACAGACACAATTTGCGTATGCCGCTAATTCTGTAAGAGATGATGTCTACGGATAGCATAATAGTAAGAGAGCACAAAAGTAAGAAACTTGTTCATTGGTCGCGGTAAAGGAAACGTGTGATCCGATAGCAAATGGTTTCTGAATCATTTGGCTCAGTGGCTGGCTACTTCTAGCTATGAAGTTGGCAACCATTCACGAGTGATGCCCAAACAGGCAAAACACAAACAACTTTACATAATGTGAATCATTATAGATACACACGTACTGAACGTTGGTGAGGTCCATAGACGTAATCAGGTGATCCATCGCAGAGAGCTGTGCATCTGTTACGATAAAAAATAGCTGGAGAGAAATGCACAGAAAAAATCCTGTACCTCTGATGGGGCCTAGGATTTGGTATCTAAGGGAGACGTAGGTGTGATGGGACCTAAGTGTATGTACCTAGGGGGACCTAATTCTGATGGGACCTAGGTGTATGTACCTAGGGGGACCTAATTCTGATGGGACCTAGGTGTCCCTAATTGCACGAAAAAGCCTAGGCGCACTACCAGACAATCATCAACCGTGACCATTGCCCAGCCTAGATACAGCAGAGACAGTTTTGGGGGTCACTCCTTCCAAGTCACAGCACCTCAGTTCTTCAAGTCTTCCCCCATCTACGTATACGATCCATTACAATTTCTCTCTATCAAAGTCCACTATCAAAACCTACCTTTTCCAAAAAGCATACAATGACACCATGTAATTTTAAGATGATTCTAGTCGACTAGTCTCTAGTCGACAAACACTGAAAAATATTCGCCTTGGGCTGACTAGTTTATGCCATACTTTCGGAAAATTTTTCATCTGCAGTAATGTAAGAGCCACTTAATTCACTTTCGCATTAATGTTAAATGATCAAAAAAATAATAGTAGAAAAAGCGACGCTCCTTGAGGCACCACTTGGCTTTTTCGTAAATGTTGAAAATAGAATTAATGAATACAAAGCATAAACAATGAAAAATATTAAAAAGTTTTATATGTCTACATGTTGCAGTCTCAGCATAGTGCCATAAGGCACCACTATACCGCCGCACCTGTCGGGGTGTACTTTTTATTGGCCGCCACGTCCGGCGTAAGGGGCAGCGACCCAAACGTGTACTCTCGAATATCCTCGCTAAACGGGAGCTCCGTGTACAGAAAACACTGCAACAGTCACTATAGTAACAGTTGGTATGGTAACGCGGGTAAACATACACCATGAAAAAGAAAAAACAGAAGACCTTGCTGGTGTCATTACATGTAGAATAAATATATAGAGACATGATCAGGTTGGATTTCTGAACAGTGGAGAACAACGACTTATCCTGCAATCTACAAAATATCTAAAAATATATAATCTATGATAATATGATCTATAAATATAATTACGAGATAAAAAATCATAAAACTCTTACATAATAATCCCTTCATGCAGAAAACCGAGAATATTCTGTACAAAGAAGTGATAAAATGCAAAAATTGAAAAAAAAACAATGAAAAATAAATCAGGATGCTTCAACAGATTATGACTGTAACCAATGACGATCAGTTACTCTGGTTTATAATAAATAGGTTTTGAGATGAGAATCTGGAGAATTAAGAAGACAGGATGAATTAGTAACAGCTGAGTAATGTTCGAGTAGACTATACTGGTCATGGTCAGACATGGACCGTTATAATAGTGACCGAGACGTTTTCTTGTACCCTACCCACAATTCAAGAGAATCGATAAACGACGCCTGTCCGGTGTTTGACACTACGCCATCTTGTTAGGGAACCATCGGTGTGCTGACACTACACTTGTTCACTCGCTTTACTTCGTACAGAGCAAAACACAAAACAAATATTTGCCTGGTGTTACTACTGAATGGCCAGTTTAGCGCTCTACCAGTATTCGACATGTTCAAAACCACGTTTAAAACACGTTTGAAACACGCTTGAAACAAGGTTTAGATCTAGATTACCTCGTGAGTCGCCTTGATGGACGGGGTGAGGACACCGATACGGGGCGTGGTAGCGTTGCTGTACACCCGTCTCACGATAGCCACCGTGTTCGTTTCATACAGAGCGTTAATCAGAGCCGACAGCGCGATGGCTGCGGCCTGAAAACACAGAAACACCACAATCACGCGATAACAAACACAAAAACACGCCAATCACGCGATAACAAACACAAAAAGACGATAATCACGCAATAACAAACACAAAAACACGATAATCACGCGAGAAATATTCATCGTCATAACAGTCTGTTCATTTACATTAAATAAAACCCGGTCGACCACAAAACCACGTCATCGAGTAGATGAAAATGATCGGCGTCTTATAACTGATAAACAAGAGCTGTCCATTCCCCACCCCCCCGGGGCAATAAGATAAAAGGTTTCAGTCGAATCGAATAAAATACCTGGTCATCCTTTTCTGCCACGACAGCCAGAACTGAGTCACCCATGTACAGGTGGCGTTTTACCTGCCGCACAAATAACACCGCAGCACCGCTAGAGGTACATCAAAAGAAATCAGCATAGATATCTCGACATTTTACCATAAAGACATATCCGCATAAAAAATAATCCACACGGAATAAAATATCACATAACTATAACATAAGACAATTTCTAGGCCAGAAAGTAGTGTTGGTAATACGTTCCCTAAGAGTTTACTGTCCCATTTGTCTCGCGCAATTTGGTTTTAACAGAAAAGCTCTGCACAAACGTAAAGGAGATTAAACTGATATCTATATATCAATTGGACAGTTTCACTGAAGACTTAACTCATTTGGAATTTCCTTTTTCCGTGGTTTCTAGTTTATAAAAGTACCATGATATGACTTTCTGTCATTTAGATATAGAGACTGTATGTATTTTTTACTGAGTATTTCACTCGCGTTTTATGTGAACCACTTTATGTGAAACACTTTATGTGAACCACTTTATGTGAACCACTTTATGTGAAACACTTTATGTGAACCACTTTATGTGAACCACTTTATGTGACACACTTTATGTGAAACACTTTATGTGAACCACTTTATGTGAACCACTTTATGTGACACACTTTATGTGAACCACTTAATGTGAAACACTTTATGTGAAATACTTCAAGAGGTTACTGTACTACGGTATGTTTTAGATTTACGTTAAATAAATAAAAAATCTAAAGAGTAATAAATTATAGATTACGGAGGCATCATAAAGGCTCGTTTCTGAGTTCTAAATACTATTAACAATTCAGTTTAAAGCTGGTACCATACACAAATATAGGCAAGTCGTCATGCCCCTCCCCAGTCTATAATGTTATTCTACTTGTACAATGTATGACTGCATTAGCTAGGCTCATCGAGTATATGCGCTCTGTTTGTTTTGGCTGTTGAGATATTTCTGAATGTACTTACGTTCTCGGATTTCGTGAAGCCGAGAACTTTGAAACACTTCTCGGCCTTGTATTTCATGTTTTCTTTATCATCGTCGGTCATAGGCACGATAGTGTTGCCATAACGATGACCTGGAGAGGTCATGCATAGGTATTACGCCAACCTTCAATGACCTCCACCAACCAACCTTCAGCAATGTCCACAATCCAACTTTTAATGACGTCCACTGAACCAACCTCCGACATTCACTGAACCAACCTTCAACGACATTCAATGAACCAACCTCCAACGACATTCACTGACCAACCTTCAACGACATTCACTGAACCAACCTCCAACGACATTCACTGAACCAACCTTCAACGACATTCACTGAACCAACCTTCAACGACATTCACTGAACCAACCTCCAACGACATTCACTGAACCAATCTTCAACGACATTCACTGAACCAACCTTTAATGAGGTCCACTCAACCAACGTTTAATGAGGTCCACTCAACCAACCTTTAATAATGACCACTCAACCAACGTTTAATGAGGTCCACTCAACCAACCTTTAATAATGACCACTCAACCAACCTTTAATAAGGTCCACTCAACCAACCTTTAATAATGACCACTCAACCAACCTTTAATAATGACCACTCAACTAACCTTTAATGAGGTCAACTCAACCAACCTTTAATAATGACCACTCAACCAACCTTTAATAATGACCACTCAACCAACCTTTAATGAGGTCCACTCAACCAACCTTTAATAATGACCACTCAGCCAACCTTTAATGAGGTCCACTCAACCAACCTTTAATAAGGTCCACTCAACCACCCTTCAACGACGACCACTCAACCAACCTTTAATGACGACCACTCAACCAACCTTTAATAACGACCACTCAACCAACCTTTAATAACGACCACTCAACCAACCTTTAATAACGACCACTCAACCAACCTTTAATAATGACCACTCAACCAACCTTTAATGAGGTCCACTCAACCAACCTTCAACGATGTCGACACGATCCACTTCCGTCTCTTCATCGTTGTTCATCACGACCGTTCGACTCGTACTGATGGCTGTCCCAGGGTCACGGGCGTACACCCGCTTCCAGCTTTGTTTCTGTTTGTAATCCTTCACCTGCCATTAGGGAACACCCACCAATCACATCGGATCGCTACAAAATCAGAACCAATTAAATCACGGGAAATCTGGAGCAATCATATACAAATACCACGAGGTAGTAAAACTGACATTTCTGTTACCAGATATGGCGATGAGGGTCGCAGTTATAGCCATATTACACCTGATGCAGTATACGCGTGGATGAAAAGCTCTCTGCCACGTGCTTCTTAGGGTTTTTTCAAAGAAAATGTCAACAATTGTGAGACAGGTGATAGACACGTAGCTAAGGTGGGCTAGAACAGCTCGCAAGAAGTCATTTCGCTTCATCAAAATCACGTGAAGACAAAACGAGGGTGGGTGGATGACGAACCTTGATGTAGCCAGCGATGGGAATACTGAGGGATTCAGCTACCTCTAGCTGACACTTCCACGGCGTGGGGCGCACCTGGCGGGCCTGGAAGTAGCTGAGGGCGGGGAGGGCCTCGCTGCAAGCAGGCGACGGTATAATTCAAAAAGAGTCTCTGTGCAAATTCGTGAGCATTTTTGTAGTAATGGAGTTCAACTCACTTGTCTAGTCAAACTCAATTTGAAAAACAGTAACATATTTTCCCACAATAATAAATAGAGCTAACCATGATCAAAGACATCACAATCACCAACCATATTCAATGACATCATTCCTTAGCTTTTTGTGGCGCTTGCGAGGGATACAGATGTCTCTATTATTAATTGATTATTATCTGAGCTACGCTGGGGTATGAACTCACATAAACTCACCTAAACGAGTAGCTCTCTCCCTCCACCCTCTCGAGCATCCTCTTCAGTAATGCCTCCCCCTTTCTCTGCTGCCGCGTCTTCTCTTTTCGTTGAGCAGCCGCAGAAGTTGAGGGAGCATCGCCCGAACCATCACCATCATCCTCATCCAAATCTGGACCGCTGCAGAAGGAAGCGGACTGTTATGTATATCAGTACCTGTTGCAGACAGACCCTGATAACTTCCTGATGACTTCAGTCAATTGCTAACATTGCCTGAAATTTAACAAACCTTTTGCAATATCTGAAGAATGTCTGGCTCACAATGATGGGGTTTATTGCTTCAAAAAAGTCTGGCCTTCCGTGAGACAAAGACATACCATATAGCGAATCAAAACAACTAACGGAAAAAACTAACTGACCAAAAGCATCCAATCAAATAAGATATATATACACACACACACACATATATACATATATATATATATATATAAACCCCAAGTCTCCAACACTACTAACATGATATTTAGCTCAGTGTTGTTCTCTTTGATCGTCTCACAGATCTGGTCGACTTGATCATCGCCAAACTCTCCTCCCAGATCAGAGAAGAGAATCAGTCGTTTGTGCGCGAAACCTCGTTTCCCTCTGCGGTAAAAATGAAAAATGTATGCAGCTGCGTATACTATCTGGTACGGGGTCAGAAACATACAATAAGGGATCATACAATAATGGATCATACAATAATGGATCATACAATAATGGATCATACAATAATGGATCATACAATGACGGATCATACAATAATGGATCATACAATAATGGATCATACAATAATGGATCATACAATAATGGATCATACAATGATGGATCATACAATAATGGATCATACAATAACAGATCATACAACAACGGATCATACAATGATGGATCATACAATAATGGATCATACAATAACAGGACATGCAATAACGGATCATGCCATAACAAGACACACCATAAGAGGACATAAAATAACAGGAAATACAGTAACCGGTCATACAATAACGGAACATACTAGTCATACAATAACAGGAGATACAATAACAGATTATACAATAACAGGATATGCAATAATAAATCATACAACAGGACATAAAACAACGTTCATACAATAACAGGACATAAAATAACGTTCATACAATAACAGAACTTGCAATCCCGGATCATACAATAATAGGATATACAATAACAAGACGTACAATAACAAGACATGCAATAACAGGACTTACAATAACAGGACAGACAGTAATTGGACATGCAATAACAGGACTTACAATAGCAGGACAGACAGTAATTGGACATGCAATAACATGACTTACAATAACAGGATAGACAGTAATTGGACATGCAATAACATGACTTACAATAACAGGACAGACAGTAATTGGACATGCAATAACATGACTTACAATAACAGGACAGACAGTAATTGGACATGCAATAACAGGACTTACAATAACAGGACAGACAGTAATTGGACATGCAATAACAGGACCTTGTCCGACCTTGGCAGGTAATCACCTACAATTCAACTCACTATAAGTACTGAGGGGATTACATAAAAAAGTTAAAAAAGCTTTGATGCGCAGTATACAAATGTCAACGCAAGAATTTTACTAATATAACTACTCACACAACGCCTTTCGCAACATGATCCAAGCCGACAACAAGAGCATCAACAACTGATCTGAGTCAAGGTCAAATGCCGTGTCTATAGATAAATGTACAGCATTTATAATTTATAACTCCTCTTTATCGCTCGCACTTCTCGTATCGAGACTAACCCCTCTACCTGCCCGATAAAGTATACCTGAATACAACAGCTTGTATTAATCCTTCTCTATCAACGTCGTGTATTGACATCAGATCTTTTTCAGTAACAATAATAATATAATAATATGTTATAATACATATCTCTTACAGCGATACTATGACATACTTTTACAGGTGCCTCTGTTGTTAGCCTAAACAATTTATTCCATAAGCCTGAACAAATCATTCTATAAGGCTGAACAAATCATTCCATAAGCTGGAACAATTCATTCCATAAGCCTGAACAACTCATTTCATAAGCCCAAACAATTCATTCCATAAACCGGAACAATTCATTCCATAAGCCTGAACAATCCATTACATAAGCTCGAATTCCACATTCCATAAAGCAAAAGCGAATAAATTTAATTAGTCTCGAATAGTGTTACCCTTCTATTTTTTCTCACTTTTTTCTGGAGACCATTGTGTTCATGTAATGAAGGATACAATCCGCTGACATATTGCTGGGCTGGATTTTCTTGACAGTCTCAAGAAGGTCAAAGTCTGGAATGCCCAGCGGGTGAATGATGGAGATGTTCTGATAACTGGATCCATCATCAAGAGGATTATCCGTTTCTGGTGTCCCAAAGAGCACGAGGGCAAACTCATCCTTCGATTCAGCAAACACCTGTCATATAAATAAACGTTATACATACATGTATAACGAGTCAATCACTTCTGTAAACACAGCTGACAATAAGTGACTGACATTTATGTGACTGACATTTATGTGACTGACATTTATGTGACTGACATTTACGTGACTGACATTTACGTGACTGACATTTACGTGACTGACATTTATGTGACTGACATTTATGTGACTGACATTGATGTGACTGACATTGATGTGACTGACATTGATGTGACTGACATTTATGTGAATGACATTTATGTGACTGACATTTATGTGAATGACATTTATGTGACTGACATTGATGTGACTGACATTAATATGACTGACATTAATGTGACTGACATTTATGTGACTGAAATTTATGTTACTGACATTAATGTGACTGACATTTATATGACTGACATTGATGTGACTGACAATTAGTGACTGACAATTAGTGACTGACATTGATGTGACTGACATATATGTGGCTGACATTTATGTTACTGACATTTATGTGACTGACAATTAGTGACTGACATTGATGTGACTGACATTTATGTGACTGACATTTATGTTACTGACATTGATGTGACTGACATTTATGTGACTGACATTTATGTGGCTGACATTTATGTGGCTTACATTTATGTTACTGACATTTATGTGACTGACATTTATGTGACTGACATTGATGTGACTGACATTTATGTGACTGACATTTATGTGACTGACATTTATGTGACTGACATTTATGTTAAGGACATTTATGTTACTGACATTGATGTGACTGACATTTATGTGACTAACATTGATGTGACTGACATTTATGTGACTGACATTTATGTGGCTGACATTTATGTTACAGAAATTTACTACAATTAAACAAAAAGCACTAAAAGTTTAAAACCCCATCCTACCCTGCGAATCTATATATCAATATAAAAAAGTATAAAACAATATAAAACACTGCTAAGTTACTGTCGAGCTGTTTTAAGCAATTTTGTAACTTTGGCCACAATCACTTTATAAAATTCAATTTTTGGCGAAATATTCTAATGTCTAAATATCTCATACATTACCAGGTCAACTCAATACAACCTTTCTCTGAATAATCATCGTAATGGCATCCAATGATGTCTCCAGACATGTTTCTGTCCCAGCCGGTGCTTGCGTCATTGATGGACCAACATCCAATATAATACATATAGCTTCCTGACAAAAAATATTTCAATTTTAATGTGTTACTGTTATACTTTATACTTTATACTTAGTTAGGTTAATAGTTATTGCTATTAATTAATTATAATGAATTATTGAATACATAAATTAATAACAGAAACGCGTAACAATAGTTTGTTTGGGTGAAAACGTAAACAGATTTCAAAATCTGTAATTACAAAAAGCTAGACTGAGCTAGAAAATTATGTTCAATACTATTTTTTACCGGTATTTCGAATAATTACCTTAGTAGCCGCCATTTTAAACTATTCTACCGTATCTAGGGGAAAAAGGACAAAAAATATATTTCTTATGAATAACATTTTTTCAGCACCAAAGTGCATATCTATTATATATCAAAATGGTTATTATGTATTAAAAAAATGGAATCTGCTATTTTCTAATGAAACCTCATTTAAAAGATATACACAACTTAGAAATATTGTTTGATTGTTACTCTACGGTAAAGGGACGAAACTCGTGGAATCGTGGTGTCCTGAAAATAAACAGATTTTTGAGACGAATATTAAATGATTATAATACTCTGTAAAGGTAATCTAAATGCCAGAAAAGACGGGTAAAGTGATATGGACGGTTTTACCACAATCGATGGGTGGTGGACCGCAAGGCCTGGGTAAATTACCTAAAATAACATTACATAACACTTGACAGGTGAGAAAGAAAACAGAAAATTACTGAGTTAAACTTTTGTTTAACTTAAAGTTAAACATTAAATTTGGTAGAACTGTTTTTATGGGGGTGGAGAGTTTCTATGTGTATTGTGTCCGTATGTGTGTGCGTGTGTGCGCGCGCGCATTTCTTTTGCTATTTTTAATGAAAAACTTATTCTATAACATTACGAAACATATTTCCGTGCTATTAATTATTATTAGCTCAGTTGAGCTTCTGCTCGGTGAGCTTCGGATCGTCCGTCCGCTGTTAAGATTTTCTTTAAAATCTCCCTTTGAACAACCGTTACGGATGCCCTTGACACCGAGTAACTGTCATGAAGTTGTATCTGCACAACGTCACCATCTCACTGTATACATCCAGTTATCATCTGTCACCAATTTGACAGAGTGTGTAACATGGATTTCTGTTGGTACCAAGAACCAATGGCATGGACAAACGAATGTTCAGTGAGACCTCTCAGACTTTGTAGTTTGCAAAATGGTGATTTTGGTGATTTTTAAATTATAATAAACAATATCTATTTTGACTCATTATTAGTACAATCATGGCTGGTGTAATTAAGGGCAAACAACGGTCAACACACCATGGTTGATCATCCCAGAGTAGTTTTACAGACCTATATGTCAAATTCCAGGTGACCCAAACGATGAAACATTGCGGAAGGTGGAACAAAATGTGATGATACCACAGAAGATGAAAGCAAAAGCGAAAGTGTTGTGCAAAGAATACATGATGGCATTCGCCGAATGTGCCAAATTGCAGGGATTTCTCATGCCCTTTAAGTGTCGCAAAGAAAAGGAAGATTTGCGACTGTGTTTGTTAGAATGGTGCGGCTACGGAATACTTCTCTAATAATTTTGTTATTCTTTCTCGGTTAATAGGTTTACAGAGTCGTAAAGATGGTATAAATTTCTCATGTCATAATCGTAAAATGTCCAAATACAAGTGGTAACACCTTAATGGGTCACTGCGGAGATATGGATCATTCATTTTGAAAATGATCACCAAATTAGGTTGTGTTGATAAGGGTCTCAATAGGGACTTGGGATTCCCAGCCTGTTATAGTGTATCATACTAACATCTGCTCTATATATAGCTAGATTTACACATATGTTCCATCATTCACCTGATGAAGAATGTTGTAACATTCGAAATCTTGTGGTCCATATCTCAGCAGTGAGCCATAAAGGTGTTACCACTTACTTATATTTCAACTGATTCACATAGCTACCACAATGAAATGATGTATCTGTGAACCCTGGGGCAGCTGGCGTAGTGGTTAGAGCATTCGACTTTGAATCCAGGGGTCCCTGGTTCAAATCCCTGTGGCGTTTTTCGGGCTGAAAATGCCCTTAAAACCCCATAGCCCATGGGGGTCTGGGAAGCCCTTGCAGTGTGGCTCTGTTGGGACTTTTTCCTTCTGACGTTTGCTTCAGATGCTCTATATGTGCTCTGTATGTCGCTTACCTCCCCACTATGTCGTCATCTCATTGTAAATAAACATGGACCTATCATAGACTAACCGGACATATTTAGTGCATATGTAGACATTTGGAACCAGTGGCATGGATGGAGAAAGGTCAATTGTCTGCCCAGACCCGGTGGGTTTTTCACGCTAGGTGTTTCCCCCCACCCCTTATAAGTGAGGCTAATTAGATTGTCGTGTTAAACACATTAATAAGCTAGCATTGTATAAGGGCCCATGATGGCCTATCACGATTACTTCGGTAATCAGTGTATAAATACATACATCTGTGAACCCTGATACGGTAGTGTTAATGTGTCTTTTGAAACGTTTTTTTGCTTTATTTTGTAGCTGTGTGAGGCTTGGTAATGAGTTTGTAGATTAACGAACATCTTGCGTAGAACTATACGGATTCATATTGACTCCTTATAAACCAGATTGATTTAGTGCTACTTTAGTAATGCTCATAATTAGACAATATGAGTTACCATACTACTACCTGTACTACTACCTGTACTCTACTCTATAT
>WURV02182008.1:2353-13173 GCA_011762755.2 Epimenia babai
ATAACAGGAATATTGAAATCAGTGAATATCGTTTATTTATATCACATTTTTTTCTTCAGCCCATTACATAGCTAACTTAAATTTCTTTATAGCATTGAACTAAAAACTAATTATACGAATTTTATGAAAAAAGTTACAATTATTGTTTAAATGTTTTAAGGTCATTAAATATATCAAGTAGGAAATTAAATAGACTAACAGAGACAATGATATCTGGTAGACATTATCATCCATCACATTAACAGTATAATTATATTAAAAGACTTGATGTTAAATGGGATGCAAAGCAGTGTATCTGTATTGATTGAATGTGCATTATGTAATGTTAGATATATCGGACACTCGAGAGAACACCTTCTAGCATTGTGGCATATACTGTACATGTCTTTCCTCTTCATGGATTGTACATAATGCGATTATATATTGTGTTCGTAGTGTCGCGCGGGAGATGATACGGTATTTACACTTGAGAAAAAGTAGATGATCATAGGGGGTGGCTAATGTCAGAAAGGGTTATTGAATCGGCTTAGATTACCAGGGGATTGACTGAAATGCATGTTTATTTAGCTGACGAATTCTATTTTCTGTGCTATGGTTACTTATCAGTTGACAAGATTTAGAGGATGTCGGGGTGTAGGGTACTGTTGATATTTTTGTTATTGATATAATTAATTATGTGTAGAACAGAAACAAAGTAAGTCCATGTAGGGGGCTGTGGGTCGGACATGACATAGAGACAGGTGTATGTGATGCCAATATAAATTTTCTCCAACTACCTCTGTAATGGTTATTGATAGGTGAGTGGTGGTGTAGTAGGTTCGTTATTCCGTAGATATTGTAGCTTGAAGTCTAGTGTCTAAACCCATCGCTTGTTGACATCCTTGTCTCTCTTTGCCTCTGAATTGTAACTGCAATGCAAAGTGCACGTGCAGATTTCCTCAATCCTATTAACCGTATGGTAGCATCCACTGAGATTTCATCAGAATTATACAAAATTCAAGAAATTTTGAGTCTTAATATCCAGATGCAATCATGAACCAGCTTTATGTGACAGTTTAACTGCATGCTTCTTGATTGCCACATGAAAATCGAATCTCTCACAATGGGTCAATGACAGATTTTGAGCTCATGAAAGAAATCATTCAGTGAGCTATTCTAATGTGACTTCTAACATCCATTCGTTTATCCATTCATCTAATAACATTTTTCTTGAAAAATCTCAAAAACCATTTGTTGTATAGCTTTACCATTTGACATTAGTCATCCCTGGATTCAATTTTATTAATATTTGTTCGCTGTATGATTAGCCTAGCAAAGTATGTGGCAACGTTTGTAGATATTCTTGAAAATGTTTTTCTTTCAAAAAATGTCCACCGTAGATCTGTGACATTTAGTAGAAGCTGTCCCTGTGTTGGTCTACTTTGATAAGTTCGGGTTAATGACACATGAGCAAGGGGATGTCATTTATCTCATTCTCATTTCACATTTCATCTCATTTGTCATACTCATAATGGTTCAATGATTTCTCATTAAAATATCTAATTTGTCAGATGGTGATAAAATCGCCCTTATTCATTCAGTCAACTTATTAAATGCCCAGAAGAGCTTCTTAAAGACCCCCCCCCCTTTAGCTTTGCTTTTCCTGGAATAATTAAGCTGTTTGAAAATGATCTCATGTTATAAACGATTTAAAATACATTTATAATCCATTCTGAGGAATTTTTTTACCTAATCGAAATAAAAATTTATTATTGGGCTAAAATTAGATGAATTATCGGTGTTACCAACCACATTATTGTATAAACTACCATATGTGATTACGTATACCGTTCTTGTCTATTCATCTCACCCCTCAGAAGTGATAGGTAAGTGACCAGTATTTGTATGTCTCTCGTCATAATAGTAGAATTTGTCACCATTTCTGCTTAGCTCTGACGCATGACCCACCGTATATTCCAGGAATATCATATTTGTTGTGTCCATGTCATATGGAGGGGGGGGGGAGGATCGATGAGTCAGTGATGTGACACCCGTCATCTGTGACAAGTTTACTTTCGATTCTCTTTGATGTAGTGTGTTCCGTGGCGTAGATTGTGACGACATCGCACCTTGCATGTATTTACGTGATTTTATAGGTTGTCTGTTATTGCATTTTTCATGAATGTATCAGTCATGACCTGTCATCACTGGAGATGTTGTGAGTGTTGAATTATGATTTATTCCCTCTGTATCTAGCCTCACAGTATGAGCCATGCGTACATACACTTGTTGATCATAAATTAGACAAAACATGTCACGATACACAAAAAATTACCTAAACAGAATTATATAGCAAGGACCCACCCAAGTCATTAGTCCGATATGTAAGTTCTTCGCAACAGGTCCAGTATATTCTCCCCTGTAAAATTATGTTTTCCCATGTCAGGTATGGTGGACCTGGGCTCGTTTCTTTCATGAGCATGGCCAATAGATACAGGTATCAATCTTACATCTCCAAAAACTTGATTTACTACATTAGATCAACTTATTATAGATTATGAATCCATGTGTGATGATTTCTTATCCTCTCGTAATAACTAACTTAGAATTCCACAAGCCATGAATAGCCGAGAGTAGAGCGTGCTTCAATAGTCCACTCAACACTTGCGGTCATTTCCTCAATGTGATCTGTAGCTAAGAAAGTTTTCCCATCCCTGGTTTGTGTAGTGTGTGTAGTGTGCTAGGTAATTAGAGGATGAAATTAAATAGAGTTTATTTGAACCAAGCGTACCTATTAGCTTAGCTGTCAAACACACTTTACATGAATCCAATAGTCTAAGCCTGGAGTATAATCGTTAATCTACTATTTATTGACCTAATTTATCTACAATTATTATATATATCTACAGTATATAAATTATGGACAATGACGTTGGATAATACGATGGAAATAAATCCATGAGATAGCGACAAGGAAAAAAATTATTGTTTATTGTGCCTGTTTATAATTTTACAGAATGGTTTATTTACCTGGCTATTTGATGAACGTACCTTATCTCACCCACCTGACTACTGCTCGTACTAATATTAATATCCTTCATGACAAAGTACTAAAGTTTAGCGCAGCATATAATAATGGTTATCAACCCCAGATCTTGAAGTCTCAGCAGCCAGGTAGATTCCAGTCGCACAACCTTCACTTCTGTTCACTCCCTGATTACTGATTAATTTAACGCACTCGAATGACCGCCAGAGAATCATTCCATCCCATAATCGATAACCATCATCTTTACTCCAGTTAATTGAGACCAATTAAACAGAAATAATCACGGTTGGTTTGATGGAGAAGAAACAGAGCAAGACTCCAGCCACATTCCATAGACACTTTTCTGTAGATTACTCTATATCATATCTATATCTTTGTTTCAGGATCTTCCAATTTATACAAACTATTCTTTTTTATTCTATCAGCTTGAAACAGGTCTGTTTAATTAACTACACTATTGGGTATTTTTCTCAAGTTTCACTCTTTATCATTATTATCCCAAGAAAGCAATCTATTGTTTTGTGATTCAATGGATATGCTATACTTGTTTCATGATTCACTCACTATAAGCTGGTCTTTTGGAGCCAACCTTTTATCGAGACATTATTTATAACGAGTGAAAGTTATTCCCAAAAGGTACCTTTACTCAACAGTACCTTTCACTACCTGTAATTTTTTACATCGGTTTCTATATTAATTCATCAGTAAAAATAGCTAATGACTCTAAATAGCTAAGTAGTAGCAGGCAAGTGCCGTAGTCTGTTTGACTTCCTGAAGACCCTGGTTTCACCCATCTAGTCATTAAACGTTCATTGGCGTTTTTTACGGAAAAAGTGCCCTAAACCCTATATACCCATGGCATTTAGGGTAGTCCCTGGTATGGTTATGTAGACTCCTTCCTTGCATCTAATGTTATCTAATGTTTCTTCCATTCAGATCAGATGATGTTTGGATGGTCGATAATGACTCCCAGATTTATTGGGTGTGTGTGACATGTAGACCTTATAGGTATAGGATCATAAACCTCAATGGACAGAGGGCAAGTGTCTGCCCAAACTCAGCGGTCTCCACTACAGTGTTTTGCCCACCTTAATAATGGCTTACCAATTAGTCATGGTAACTACCGCATGGTTTATGATGGTTTAGCCACCCCCATCATCCCAGTCTATAGCTTCATACGTACATACGTACAACACATGTGCATATGTATGTACATACATACTCACATACATATGTATATACATACGTACATAAATACATGCTTACATATACACATACATGAGTACATACATATGTACGTACTTACATTCCTACATAGACACGTGCATATGTATGTACATACATACATGCATACGTACGTACATACAAAGGACATGGTTATTCATTCTAGACCTCAGAACCATCTGTGCACTATGAATGTAATATAGCTTACGGGAGAATTGACCCTTTTTAATGTCAGTGGTCAATGGATGAATAAATCATGAAATCATTCATGAAATCATTCATCAAATCATTCATGAAATCATTCATGAAATCATTCATGAAATCATTCATTACACGCAGTCCTTGAACAGTTGATTTATTTTGATGGATAACATTTTGTCACACAGTAGCGTTAATAAATTTTTGTACCTGGTGATTGGAATGAACCTCGTTAAGCCTGCTCCCAGAAGGTAATTAACAGTGTGATATCACCGTGAGGCAGCCAATTTGAACCTAAGTAAACACGTAATAAGAGTGAACTAGGTACAAATTCATCTCTCCACATAATTTGTGGTTAGTTCCTTCCTGTTTTTACAGATTATCATCATTACGTCTGCCGCATCAATTAAACTCACCTGATTTAACTCTGCTCGTTAATGGAATACCATCAAAATAACACTAATAAGTACTAATATGTACTTATACTGTCTATTGTACAGTGAGTCCAAGTTGGTTCATCATGAAATGTTTGCCCCTGCTCTATGGTTACACTATAATACCACTACCCTGTCACCTAACTTCATTACTGCATGCCTATCACCATTCACCGTATTCACCACATGGACTTTTGTGCACAATATCAAGGAAGCAATGATCCCACCCTTCCCTACCCCATCAATTTGTTTAGCCTTCCATTCACCCTCAAATTGTAACTGTACTTTATTAATTACACCCATCGCCATAAAACCCATTTTATTTCTTTCATTCCCGTTTCACATGGTCCGATCATAAAGGGGGACATTAAGCACTGGGTAATAAAACCCTGGTGCCTCTTAGCACTGTTGTTCATTGAAAGACATGTTTATGAGAGTTGTCTCCCTGTAAAACTCAGTGTGATTGTGTCTCATACCATCCCATTCATGACTTGGTATTCATTAGTTACTGACGGCAATATCAATGGCCAGTAACAACAGTCACATTATTTATGATACCCTAGATGCACTAATAATTAAAAGGATAGTGGGCATTAATGTCATGTCTTTCTATTATTAATAGCTTACTATAAATAGACAGGTAACAACTCCCGCACTGTACATTCAAGGCAATTTTTATTACTAAGAAATTTACCTCTTAAAGTACAAATATCATTTCTGCCTATGTTTCAGTTTATTCTGTCATGTAAATCCGGGACAAAGTAGCCTTTTACCGACTATAGACCCGATTCAAAATCGTTTATAGGGTATATACAAAGTAGACAGATTCGTAAACCCAGAAACCCTAACTTTATGACCAATGTATAGTAATCGCACAGAGACATAGATCGTACCATCGTGGGATATCCATTCCAGATTCCCTGTAATTTCTTATAATTTATGGTATCCAGAAAGATGGGTACGATTGGTATCAACACTAGATACTTTAATACATTATTAAAGTTTTATTATTCCAAATTATAATAGTAAGTCGTAAATAATATAGTAAGTAGTAGATATAATAGGAAGTAGTAGATATAAAAGGAAGTAGTAGATATAATAGGTAGTAGTAGATATAATAGTAAGTAGTAGATATAATAGGAAGTAGTAGATATAATAGTAAGTAGTAGATATAATAGTAATTAGTAGATATAATAGTAATTACTAGATATAATAGGAAGTAGTAGATATAATAGGAAGTAGTAGATATAATAGTAAGTAGTAGACATAACAGTAAGTAGTAGATATAACAGTAAGTAGTAGATATAATAGGAAGTACTAGATATAATATTAAGATATAATCTCCCGCCAACCCCGCTTTTTGCCACAAAATTCTTAAGGCCCTATTTTCTCCTTACTTATTCATGTTATCGTCTGTAAGACCCCCGATCTCCCGCCACCCCGCATACCGCGATGAATTAGACTAGACCCACTGATGGCGGGAGAACTGGGGTCTACCGTATATATAATCCACAATTCAATTTCACATTCATAGCATGACGAGGTAGTTTCTGGCAGTTATTGCTGTGAATGGCGGAAACACTCGATACTAAACTTCTCTCTCTTGTCTTGGAGCTCAATAGTTTTTAGTGTTTCTCATGTTAACCGTTGAATTACATTAACATTTTAATCTGGCAAATGGTAAATTTGGCCTAACATGGATTACTACGGTAATTGTTTTTTAGAACATAGCGACAATGTCTTAGAAATGAGTTTGCTACATTTATATTAGGCTAATTGACCAAACAATTAACCAATAAATAAATAATAAATTCCATAATTCACATATATCATTTTTGTATCTCTAATAAATATTGGGGTAATCCTTCAGTAACTTTTTTCATGTTTATAGATTTTGTACCTTTAAAATAATCTAAGGCCGTGAATTTAATTGAAATACAATACGGCAGATGCAGTTTTAACATTTCGCTTAATACCCGAAGAAAATTCGTCAGTTAATTTATGGATATACATTAATTTTCCTTGTGCCCAAGGCTGAAAGTAGCGTTTATTGGTTTATTGCGCAGCACACTGCGTAATATTTGCTATTTTGGAGAGACCACCTAAACATGTTCTACGCATCCCTCAGGTCCAATGACTGAGTTTATTAGTTAAAAGTCTCCTCATTATAGAGTAGACCCCCTAGTCGGTCTATTTGTGACATATGATTGCTACTAAATATATTTAAAACACTATTTCCATCCATGACCCATATTGCCATGAGAGTTATTTGGATATTCTAATTTTTAATGTGGTACAGGTCTGAAGGAGGTTCCCTTATGTCTGCTGTATATTTTGGAACATACAGTACTGTAAGATACCGTAACATACTGTAAGGCACTGTAATATACAGTAATGGTCTGTAGTGTTCTGAAACACATTATAGTAACATCTTGTAATATCCTGTAACTAACTGTAACTTGCCGTAACTTACCGTAATATACTCTAATGCAGTATACTGTAGTATACTAGAATATACTGTAATATACCATAATGCACTGTTATGTACTATAACGGACTGTAATATACCGTAATGCACTATAGTATACTAGGTATTCTAAGGTGCTGTAATATACTTTTGTGTCCTGTAGTGTACTCTAGTATATTTTACTATACTGTAGTGTACTATATTATACTGTAGTGTGCCTTGGTATACTACAGTATAATGTAGTATACTGTAATATACTGTAATAGACTGTAATATACTGTAGTATACTGTAATATACTGTAATATACACTAGTATACTGTAATATATGATAATATCCTGTGATATACTGTAACATACTATAATATACGGTGATATACTGTAATATACTGTAATATACTATAATATACTGTAATATATTGTAATATACTATAATATACTATAATATACTATAACATACTATAATGTACTATAATGTACTATAATATACTATAATATACTATAATATACTATAATATACTATAATATACTATAATATACTGGAATATACTGTAATATTCTATAACATACTATAATATACTATAATATACTATATTATACTGTAATATCCTGTAATATCCTGTAATATACTATAATATACTGTAGTATACTGCTATATACTGTAGTAAACTGTAATATACTGTGGATGTTAGATTATTAGTATTCATTATGTAATTATTTGACTAGAGGAGTCTTGCCGGTATGGTGACATTCCCACAACTTCTCCATCGACCTTTGATTGTATAGAATGAGTAATGATTGAAGGTGGATGATGACTAATTGTCTAATCGTTTGTGATTACATCGAGTCTACACTTATAGTCTGTTTCACGGATGATAGCGCCCTAAAAGCACCCTGACATCGTCGGAGCAGTTATACCTGCTCTTATGTGTAGTTATCAGATTAGTTCACGCTTCATTTCTCAGCTCCACTAATTAATGCAATTAATGCAATTAATTAGAGGAATAGTATTACTGTGTATGTAAATAAAACGACATGTCAGGTTACACATGTAGGTGGCGTATGTGTCATGTTAGAATACACCTGGAAACACGACTGAAACTAATCAACTTTTTTCACACCTTGTTGTTACTTAAGTTTTAATCAGTAGAGTAATAATCATTATTTAATACCTTTGCCAATGGAGGAGGTTATATTTTCGGCTGTTTCTTTCATCTTTATGGCTGTTAGTTGTTTCCAGTTTACACAAGAAACTTATGATCAGATCTATATAAAGTTATCTCGGGTCAGAAATGGACCAAGGAAGCAACAATTAGATTATCAAAGTGATTAAGATCATGATCTAGATAGAGAAATTTTTTAAAAAAGGAATATTGTGGGTTTTTAAACTGCGCTATTGGTGCACTAGATATGGACATTAAAAATTGTTCATACATACACCTGTGGTGAAAATCACTGCTTCGTGTATCCTGTTTTATATATTCAAATAAAAATGTCATAGTTGGCATACTTATAATTTCCGCCTTTTTTAAAAATAATTTTACGCATGCAATATTCATGATTACAGCAAAAGTACCTGGGGCGTTATATAAAATTTCATTACTACATCTTTATGTTTACTTTTCCATGAACATTCTTGTTTTGTGAATGTTACATTTTTAGTTCATCAATCATAAAATCATGAAATATAATGACAAACACTGATTGATAGGGTGCCATTAGAGAACATATATGTATACAAGGGCTGTGAATTCAACCATTTGCTACTACGTTGTTTCTACTGAATCAAGTTTCGTTGTACAGAGAGTATCTGACAGTTCACCAAGAATAACACTCTAGTGGAGATGGAGAGCATCATCTCTCTCATATCTCCAACATTTTGTAAACATATACCTAGGTGTGTTTTGGATTATCTTAGGGAGTCTATATCCATAATGTAATCCATACTGCTCTAGCAATCTCTTCCATTCCACCGTATTCTATCATAGTGTATACAAGGTAACTACGCTACATGAGATCTACCTAACTACCTGACAAGATGATCATTATACTACCTGACATGATCAACATTATACTACCTGACATGATCAACATTATACTACCTGACATGATCAACATTATACTACCGGACATGATCAATATTATACCACCTGACATGATCAACATTATACTACCTGACATTATCCACATTATACTACCTGACATGATCAACATTATACTACCGGACATGATCAATATTATACCACCTGACGTGATCAACATTATACTACCTGACATGATCAACATTATAGTACCTGACATGATCAACATTATACCACCTGACGTGATCAACATTATACTACCTGACATGATCAACATTATACAACCTGACATGATCAATATTATACTACCTGACATGATCAACATTATACAACCTGACATGATCAACATTATACTACCGGACATGATCAATATTATACCACCTGACGTGATCAACAATATACTACCTGACATGATCAACATTATACAACCTGACATGATCGACAGTATACCACCTGACATCATCAATATTATACCACCTGACATGATCAACATTATACTACCTGACATGATCAATATTATACTACCTGACATGATCAACATCATACTACCTGACATGATCAACATTATACTACCTGACATGATCAATATTATACCACCTGACGTGATCAACATTATACCACCTGACATGATCAACATTATACTACCTGACATGATCAACATTATACTACCTGACATGATCAATATTATACCACCTGATGTGATCAACATTATACCACCTGACATGATCAATATTATACCACCTGACATGATCAATATTATACCACCCGATATGATCAACATTATACTACCTGACATGATCAATATTATACCACCTGACGTGATCAACATTATACCACTCGATATGATCAACATTATACCACCTGACATGATCAACATTATACGACCTGACATGATTAACATTATACCACCCGATATGATCAACATTATACTACCTGACATGATCAACATTATACTACCTGGCATGATCAACATTATACTACCTGACATGATCAACATTATACCACCTGACATGATCAACATTATACCACCTGACATGATCAACATTATACTACCTGACATGATCAACATTACAATGGTTGCTTTGTTAATTGTAGGTACATATAATAAACTTATTGAAATACACAAGAATTGGTTTTATCACTAGCAGAATATACGGCCCTTTGTATTAATTTTCATTCATCGTTCACACAATACAGTTTATATTTGTGATTATACAACATGCAATTTGCATACTATGCATAAGAGAAAGTTATTCATTCATCATCAACCCTAGATTCTGTTATTCCCATTTATTAGATATAATTGAGTTTTCATTTATTATGTTCTCGAATATTATATTACTTATTTATCAAGCACTAATATGATTACTTCCCTTTCATGTATAACATTTCC
>WURV02182019.1:0-13173 GCA_011762755.2 Epimenia babai
AACCAACCATTATAGCTATTCACACAACCCAATACAACCAACCATCATAGCTATTCACACCACCCAATACAACCAACCATTATAGCTATTCACACAACCCAATACAACCAACCATCATAGCTATTCACACCACCCAATACAACCAACCATTATAGCTATTCACACAACCCAATACAACCAACCATCATAGCTATTCACACCACCCAATACAACCAACCATTATAGCTATTCACACAACCCAATACAACCAACCATCATAGCTATTCACACCACCCAATACAACCAACATCATAGCTACTCATACCACTCAATACCACCAACCATCATAGCTATTCACACCACCCAATACAACCAACCATCACAGCCATTCACATGACTCAATACAACCAATCATTATAGCTATTCACACCACCCAATGCAACCAACCATCATAGCCATTCACACCATCCAATACAACCAACCATTATAGCCATTCACACCATCCAATACAACCAACCATCACAGCCATTCACACCATCCAATACAACCAACCATTATAGCCATTCACACCATCCAATACAACCAACCATTATAGCCATTCACACCATCCAATACAATCATCAATAACTAAGTACATCTTATCGTGTCTTCAAGCTCTCATCCATGCGATTGTCTAATCAAAACTCAATATTTGATAATGCTATAGTACAATCTTCCAAAACCTCTACGGCTACAAAAGTGTAAGATTCAGGGGCAAGGCTGCTCATGTGAACCTCTCTTACGCACTTACACTCTCTCCATTGGCCTGGGATACCATCTCATTTTAATTTCTAAACTGTAGTGACAGCTTGCAGTGAATGGTCACTTGCTTATATTGCCCGACTATTACCTACATTGAGCTTCTGTGTAGCTGCACGCTGTGGCCCGAGTGTCCGCCTTGCTCTCGATCGGTTTCGCGCAGTCGGGGCGCTGGGAAATTGACACTATATTAATTGCTGACTTCTAGTTCTGTGAGTTGTAACTCAGTCTCGGGTATATATAGTGGACATCTCCTGTTGTTCGGGGTACACAGAGTAGCCTGAGTCTGCGAGTGTAGATTGCTGTGTGCCAGGCAAGGTACCCTACTTAGATGTGGTGAGGGTCTACCCGTCTGGGTACTTACGCTCTAAGTTTGTCTAAGGTTATCGTGTGTGTTTGTGTAGGCATCTGTTCTCCATCTGCCAGCTAGGTGGTGGTCAGCCTAAAAAGGCCCACTAGCATCGTAGTGGTTGCTTTGGCGTAATATCCACGAGCTGGTATACCATCCGTTAGTTAGTTCGCCTGCGTGGTGGTAGACGGTGAACGGTCTACCGGGTAGTAGATGGTAACGGGCTAACCTGTAGAAGTCTGTACCCTGGGTCTGTACCCTGTCAGCTAGCTAGGTGGTGGTCAGCGTAAAGGGCCCACTGGCATTGTAGTAGCGTAATTACCAACAGCTAGTATACCAAGCGTTTGGTCGCCTCAGTGGGTAGACAGGGTATAGCTACGCCCTTAGAGGATGTGGGGGTATCTATAACATAGGAATACACTGCAGTGTATTGTGTCGATATATATTAAGTGTGTTTCAGTTAATATATCGGCAGCGTATTTATCTTATTACTATGTCTAGTACATTTATATTAATTTTTGTGCCAGCGTAGACAATTTATCTTCACCATGCGATTCATTCTATCTTGGGTTTCTTGTGTATTTCGGGGTATAATATACTTGTATCGGCAACCGGTCTTTGTATAATCTATTAGTCACTGTCTAGACCAACGGCGTACCAAAAATGGCCCTACCTCGGTCATTCCACATGTCCGTGACAGACACTGATTCGTAGTTCCTTGCTTTTCACATGTCTACCTGAACACATCCAATATCACAAGTCTAAACATTTAAAAATACCTGGACACTTTTATTGAGGAATGTTGATGCAATAAAATTGAATTAAAATACTATATCCATTCAGAATTCTTATATACACTCATATTTTATCATTAATTTCAATACCACTACATCATTAATTTGAACCGATTATATTTTTTATTAATTTTTATTAATTTATATCTATTCTTTTTTGCAACACTATGCTTACTTCTTCAGAATTATGTTACAGTCCTAGTAGAGCTCTGGCATGAACTTCAAACTATCAGTTTGTTGCATTAGGTCTATTAGTTTGCTATCGCCATTACATGCCACACCTACATATTTCCACTTTTGACTCCATAGCACCCAATCTCGTCAAGAAATGCCCGGCGAAAGGGCTGGTGCGCATGCTCGATACCAGCAATACAACGTGTACGAGTTACTACATCTGCCTACACGGTGAAGCACAAGGTCTCCACAGATGTTATTCGTCGTTCGCTGCAATTGGCCATGATCATGAATGCACCAAACTAATTCCAGAAGTTCAACAGATTGTGTGTCAATAACCAGGTCCCAAACCGGCTGAAGTTGTTTAGATGACCCGTATTATTTACCAATCAGAAATCAGCACTGCTATCACAGTTTTCACCCGTTTTTTTTGTCTATCTTACACAAGAAACATGTTAGTGTTGATTTGGACATAGTGTTCCAAGAAAATATTGAAAAATAATACTTAATATCAATCTGAATCCACAATTTGCGATCGCTATCAATATGCGGATATCATATTTTTATTTTTTATTTCTACCCAGACATATTTTTGCAATTTCTGATGCATTTTTATGTTGCTGAAAAATTTCTCTCACATAGAGAGAAAATTGTCACGTTCCGTTATGTATTTCTATTCAGACATATAGTCTATGCTATTTTCACAGTTTTTACTATCATGTACCGTAATTAACAAAAGTTTAGTACCCATATTGAGAAAAAGGAATTTATTAAAACAGTAGGTTTTAGTAAAAAAATACAAGATGTCAGAAGACTATATCACATTTTGTAACAATAGGAACCGTTCCCATTCTACATTAACCTTCATTCATTATTCTGAGTTCTCCACTATAATCAAGAGAACGTTCTCAAAACCAACCTTCCATAATTGGGTTTACTCTGGCTTTTCAGAAATGCTCTTTCTGTTGGATGCCATGTTTTTTAGCATTTGATAGTTAACAACTTATAAATAAACTTAGAATGTGTCAGTATTGTGACTTGTTAATTCACTACCACGATGTAACACTGACTATCTGTGCGCAAAAAATGTTAGCTTCTGTCATACTGTGTATTTTTAAAAGAAAAAGAAGAAAACTGGTTATTGTAGCTGGTGTGAAACTTCTGTTAATAACTGTACTTATATGTTTTTTATAACCAGATTTTTAACCAGATTTTATCATATTTTGCTTTTGTACTTTACAGAAACAGCTTTTCCCATTTAATCGCGTTATCTTTAAACAGAACTCATGACAGATCATATTTTTTCAAGTATATTTGGAGAACGAAAACCATTGCAGTAACTTTATAAGACATATTGGCAGCAATTGATAAATCAAGTCAAATCCGATAATAACGAAATAGTGACTCAAAGAAAAGCTTTCTAACAAAGCTTTTTAAACTGAGTGACTCATTATGGCATAAAATATTTGTTTGTTTTTCTGACTGCATCGTATTACACGGTGTTAACATAATGCATGCTTTTTTCATTTGCAAAAAGAGGAAAATACATGTCATGCATGAGACAATTTATTGGGCCATGTACCAATGATTGCATCTGAACTGCTACTCTAAATTGGTTTTGAAAAGAGACAATACTTCTATTATTCTGCAGTCTGCATACTCATCAGTATCGGACCCTTAGTCTGTTTCAGATGAGGGCAACTAGTGTGGTCAGATGAGGGCAACTAGTGTGGTCAGATGAGGGAAACTAGTGTAGTCATATGAGGGCAACTAGTGTGGTCAGATGAGGGCAACTAGTGTGGTCGGATGAGGGCAACTAGTGTGGTCGGATGAGGGCAACTAATGTGGTCGGATGAGGGCAACTAGTGTGGTCGGATGAGGGCAACTTGTATGGTCTTATGAGGGTAACTGGTGTAATAATATGAGGGCAACTGGTGTAATCATATGGGGGCAACTGGTGTAATCATATGGGGGCAACTGGTGTAATCATATGGGGGCAACTGGCACGGTGAGATGAGAACAACTATCCTGGTCAAATGAGGACTACTAGTGTGGTCATAGGAAGGCAAATAGCGTGGTCAGTTGAGGAAAACTTGTGTGGTCATATAAGGGCAACAGGTAAGGTCAATTGAGGGCAACTAGAGTTGTACAATGAGAGCTGCTCGTGGCAATATTTTATGCAGACATCAATGTCTGTTCCATTCAATCCTTTTTATGTGTATCGCTCTTTGTTTATTCAGGTATTAGCTGATTCGACAGAATATACACAATTTGTCTTATATAGCTACTATATTAGTAAGATTCTATATTAATACATAAGATATTTTTGAAATAAATAGTTTGAATTCATGACTCACTGATCTCTCCATGTCTCGAAAGTATCTCGGTAGGCCTAATGTAATTCAGTAATATCTCAACACGCTGTGTAGAGGGACGTATTTCACATAGCAGTTTTCCGTCGATTAAAATTACCAGTTTGATGTCTAAAATAGGAAAAGGACTTTTCGGTCAATGCACGCACGCACATGTGGGTGAACGAACTTACGCACACGTGAATATATGAGGAAATGAAGAAATATATGAGCGCACAATATGTCTTATATATATACATATATGGACATATATGTGAATGAATGAACCAATGAACGAACATGTAGACACGACTGAACGAAAGTGAAAACAAACTTACGACCCAACGAACAACTGAACCGATCAGTCAAACCTCAGAATCATGAATTTTTTTCATTGAGTTAATGTTAAATAAGTATAAATAAATCACTTAAATGTATTTTCACATATGCCTTAAATGCATCGTCTTCTACATTGTATATACAGTGGATGGATCCAATTCTGCCTAGTTAATTTTGACGTTTTCGTAGCATTGGAAATTCGTGGGGAAATCGCAAACTTGCAGGTGAGCGTTATAAGCTAGACCACTCGGGCAGGTGTGGACTGTTGCTATGGCATCGGAGCACATGACAAATGATTCACAGCGCCTTGGGTGTGGAAAACGCCCACACGATTGCGGGCATAGGAAGGTCTCTGTGAAATTGAAAGCGAACACAGTTTTGGCTAATATCGACAAATATATTGATAAACACATGAATGAATATAACGATGTAGGCCTCGGGGAATGTAGGGGCAACACGTTACAAAATAACTAAGGCGAGCTATCGAGCTGAACACAACTGTATATATAATCTGTATATTCGTAGTTGATTCGGCTAACACATCAACCCATATCTCTGTGTTATAGGAAATCACGGATATATGTGGAGGCAATCTAAGCGAACTATAAAAACTTAATCTAAGAGAATCCTAGTTGATGTGCAAGTTGTCGTCGTCTGTCGTCGTTCATCTGATTAAAATCGTACACTTCTGGGTATCATATGAACAATCCGCGTCATTTTGTCCTAAATAACCCTAAATGTGCGACTGCTTTATATTATCAAGAAAAATCTCATTTTATCTTCATTATCTTAGTCATACTTGCAAGTCACATAACAATAAAAAACGTGTATAACTCGCCCTGTCTAAATTTGATATTAATTTCATCGTGATCACAACAAATTTTACAACATGTAGACATGTACCAAATGCATGTAATATTATGCCCGTATGTCAGTATTGTAGCTAAGTGACTAACCCACAGCTAACGACACAAGTTCACCAATATCTTACGTTTTCCTTACCAGTCAGCATGACACAGACTGGAAACCAATGGTTGAATTTTGAATCATTTCTTGAAATCGGAGCGAAAATACAAAACTAGTCAATTACCTCGGGTAACAGGTACTTCAGGAATGTGTAAAATGAAAAGGCAGTACCAGTTGATGCTCACATGTCTACCGTTAAAATGAGTAAATTAGTAAGCCATAGCAATGGATTTTTGCACATACGTATGTTAAATGACTCACCAGTATTCGGGAGTGCTTGCGAACCTGCAGAAAGTCATAAATCTTTATATTTTCATTGCCTTTGTAAAACTATTTTCATTGTGTCCATAATTATGTGAATTCTCAGCTACCTAGTGTGTGTTTTGTGTAGGTATGCTCGCGTGCGTGTGTGTGCGCGCACGCACGTGCGTTGGTGTATTATCTCTGTGTGGAGGTTTCTGTCACGTGCGGTGTGTGCTAGCGGCCACGTCTATGAAGACCAGACACTTGTACGGCAACGCTAGCTATGAGCTAATGAGCGATTTTCTCCATCAGTAGGAGGAGACAGATAAAGACCTACTTTATATTGAGATTGGTATTTACTCTAGCAATAGGTAATACTGGGGTCGCCCCAAGTTTTATAAATTGTCCTACTGTTTATAACACTAGTTGCAGCCATGATATCCGCCCAATTATCATCGCGATTCTCTCCATCCATAACCTATATATGTATTTACATGCATTCGCGCTGGCTAATGTTGTGTTAATGTGTTTAGTTTAATAAATCGCTACTAAATTGAATACTCTGTATCATTAGACTATATCATATAGAAACTATCAGTTCATATCGTATCAATACCTAGAGCATGCATATAGCTGGAATAGCGACGTCCATTCGCATCACACTGCGGCGTTTGATAAGGGTGGTTGCATATCCCCAGCGTCGTGTCGAAGAATGTTCCAGGCGCACATTCAAACTGTATGGGCAGTCCGCGAAAACAGCGGTAAAAGATCTGGCAGAAGACAGAGTCCGGGTAATAGCCGTCACCCTTCGCGCATGGTAAACTCGACGACGTCACTGCAATATAATACCATAATAATATAATATATATTATCATATAATACCATAAACAATTTAACTTGCGTCCCTTAAGCCGTAAGAACGTATACGCACTGAACAGCTCCCAACAGACAATTAATTTGATAACAGATGATAAAATTTGTCTTTATTACATATTTTAGTATTTTTCACTTATTTCTGTTACATGTGATCGCGGGTCATATATAAGCTGGTTTATACTCGTGTCTTTTATTGTTGGGATAATTTATGCTCTATTGTTGTGAGACACACTATTCTATTTTACTGATGAAGATTACGGTATATTGTAGTGTAAATATACATTATTCCTGCGAATGGCTATTGTCTATTAATAGGGGAGACCAGGAAACTACGTAACTATATCTTACTGTGTCATGTGACCTGGATATATATAATGTGTAATTGGGGATATACATACGTGCCATAGCATCGATATCGAGGTGGCTGTGTTTAACTAAAAATCCCAAATGTCAGGCGACGTGTATACACACGCCTGTCTACGGGGCAGTATAAGATCGTCGTCCCCATTCACCAGTCTCCTCCTCTCTCATCAAGCTCAAGAATCTATCTAATTGTCCATCCATACGTCCATACGCATGCATGTTGAAACTAACATATTAGTTGACGATGTTCTTGCGCATAACACCGACTTTGTCAGACTGAAACATGGCTTGATCTGTATGAAGATGAACTTAATAAGTTCCTCGGAGTATTTCGTATCATATTATTATGCAAAAGCTCCAAAGCAGTTATGAACTGTCCCACGTTTCATGCGTTGGTCGCGGTGGTGGCATTGCTCTCATTGATGTGAAGACTCATAGATATCGCCTGTATCAACACGACAGAGTCAAACCGTTACTCTTAACACTCCTCATTCTAGATGGGTTAATGTTGGTGACCGGGCCTTAGCAATCGCTTCACGCATTCTTTTTAATTCTCTTCCATCACAAATTAGAGAATGTGCAGACCTAAATACCTTTAAACCCAAACTTAAAACTTATCCTTTTTCTACTGCCTTTTGCTGAGTTTACAGTGACTTGCTTCTGTCATCCTTTCTGTTTCATTCCTTTGGCCGTGTAATAGTTTTACCTGGGTTATTTTATAATACAATACTACATAATTATCTTATATGCTTTATTTTTCGTGTGATTTTTAACAGAGTTATACAGCGTGATTTTATGTCTAACACTAATAAACTATTGCGTTAACCTAGTGCTCCAATGGTATGGCTAGTATTCACCTGTGTTGCCACACCCAGGCACTGAATTTACTGCCATACACGTCTTGTATGTATGGTGAAAAGCCTTGCCGTGGCCGCATGTTAATCGTTTACTGACACCCATGAGACATCGGTAATAAACGTGGCATTTGTCTGGGTGTCGGAAGTATCCATTGAGTTGTGGACACCGGAAATTTGTTTCTGTGATTGACACAACACAATGAAGTGGGGATGATCAATCAATGGCGATCTAGCTTGCATGGGTCTATTGGCAAAAGTCTCATATTGTTTGAATTAAACAAATTTTAATTTAATTTTAATTGCTCCAGATAATATTTTTGCTCCGAAACTATACTGTGTATGATCATAAATCATGGAGGCAGATAAGTTGACCAACAACCCAATTACTTCTTTTTAGGGCCACTAAAATATTTTAGATTATTCCCGCCTTTCACCTTTCCAAACAGGAAAAATCAATCGCCTTACCTATTTTTAATATATTTCTCTAATTTTATCTCTACTGTGTTGGGAGAGATTTAATTTTTATGATGTTGTCGTCGTATATGGTCCGTAATTTTTTTGAGAATTGAGAAACTGAACGAGCATTACCCTTCGATTCAGAGCGATACATTCACATGTTGAATACCTATTTTTGGCCACGTGTAAGAAACGTCGATAATGTCTGTTTTCAACAAGACGGTGCTACTGCATACACCCCACATTCTTCCTTGCAGTGGCTTAATGAACATTCTCCCGGTAGAGTGATCTCTAAATACTTGTGACTTTCCGTGGCTGGCTAAATCTCCCCATATTACCCTATTAGATTTTTATTTTTGGGCATACCTAAAGGCTGAATAATTAAAGTACAATCAGATAAATACTCAGGAGCTGAAAATAACTAGCAGTGATTCAGATTGTTACTAACATTTCACCAGAGACCCTACAGGCGGTGGTGATAAGGAACTTCTCAGTACGGAATACCCGAGTGCATAGAATGCAGAGAGGGACATTTTCAACATATGCTCTAATCAATCACATTATCTGCTCAGTGGTTAGTTTAACTATCTTATAAAATTCCATCTATTCCCAACATAGTAGAGAAAAAATTAGATAAATATATCAAAAATATAAAAGTTATGGCTGATTGGTTTTGGATACATTTTTGTGGCTCACCCCGTGCAACACGGTAGAATTGATTATTACTCACTGCCCCAGGAAGTCTATATCTATTTCGCTACTTGTACCTTACCCGGTATACTGCCCGTGCAGTCGCTAACTTTCGAAGGGTCATCGCAGATGTTATAAGCCATGTTGAAGACTTTGTCTGTCGGACATCGGTACCTTGTGGCTGTACCGCCCATGCAGCGGTAGTAGAAGCGACAGTCTTTAGGGTCGCGGTAATATCCATTCTCAGTCGGACAGAGAAACATCGAAGCTGTACAGTGAAGTGACAGAAATCATATTTATATTACAAATCAAACATAAAAGCAGATTGATACTTTAATAATTATACCGGTACATATATTTTTTATATTCATGACAAATTATTTGGCCATACTATCTGATGGAAAATAAACTAAATGGGTGTCTTTTCAATGCTATAAAATTGTTCTAGTATATTATACCTTTGAGTGTTCCATTAACATAGCACTCCTTTACGAGAGCAATGTCTTCGCAGATCTGGTAGTTCGGATTGAAGAACTGTTGAGTGGGACAGATAAATCGGTCAGCGTAGTTCTGAACGCAGCGGTAATAAACCGAGCAATCGCTGGGGTCACGGAAATAGCCATTGGGTCGTGGACATTGAAACCTCTCTGTGCCAATTGTGACAAAAATGTCAGTGTTTCGGTGATTTTACATTCTAGTAAAGTTCATCAAAACTTACCAGTACCAAATCTCGATTTTACTCATAGTTACATACATGACGGACCAGAAGTCTCATCATAAAGCTAAATCGTATCACATCGCGACATTGCAATTGTTGATTATTACTTTAGTCTCATAGAAATAGCACCACTAGTGCAATCATCAAGACACTAAAGTAAATATTTTATAGGTTTGGAAAACAATTAAGCATCATTAGTAATAATGTCCACAGTTTTTTGTATGGCACTTAAGAAATTTGTCGATTATTGTCATATACATGACAAGCCACAAGCGCCCACTTCCCACAAGCTAATGGTGAAGGAGAGTGGACGCTGCACACTGCCAAGCACATACTTGTCCAGGCGATCCAATCATAGCTTTCTTAGCAAATAGATATATACCCCAGTGTACAACCAAGTCTCTGTTCGTTTAAACCTGTCATTGAACACGATATTAGTCGTGGTCAAGCGAGGATGCAACTAATCGCGTATGTAGTCGTATAGGGTGTGTTAAGACCTTAAGTCATTGTAATTATTTTTACATTGCATCTTCATTGTGTTCGGTTAAGACTCGTAATCAATCTTTAGACCAAATAATGTCATGTTTTTCAAAACAAATAAATTTTAAAACCAATTTTTGTCAAGATTTGTAAAAAGAGGAGAAAACCTATAATGTGTTATGTAACTGGATGCTTTTAGCTGGGCATAAATATATGTAACTGAGAAATAACTAGTGTTTCGTTTAGACTAATTTTGCCATTATAGGAATATTATTGCTGCCAAAATATCCTACTTATTCTGTTGATCCTAAACATATGATACCAGTCACAGCTTTGTCAAATCACGAAAACAAACTGTCAAGCATATATTTATTGAAGATTTTTTAATAGAAAAATGTTAAAATCTGATGGATGAACGGACGGCCGACAAAGTCCGATCAGAATAGCTCAGCGGTGTGTTCGCTTAGGTGAGCTAAAATCAGAAAATTTCGAATCGTGATTTGTTATAAGACGTAGGGTTCTTTGTTTTTACTATTTTTGGCTAATGCTGTAATGCTCCCACAGATATTAAGATGATCAATCCTTTCAAATGAACAAAATGAAATTACCTACGGCGAGTTGCTGGCAGAGATTTCCGTTGGTGCGGTGGTCGCACAACTCGTAGGCGGGGTGGTAGAAGGTCGAGTCAGCGCATGTGATTTCTTGATGGGTGTAATTGCTACAAACGTAGTAGGAGCGGCAGTTTGCACGGTTAGGGAAGTATCCGGTCGCCTGGGGACAAGTGAACTCCGTTGCCCCACTGCTTATACCTGCGAAGGCTGTTACACACATATTAGACGCAACATACATATACTATATACATTTCCTATATATTTATTCCATTTCTATATGAGATTCCAGTTATTATTCCTAGGTATTAAGACGATTGCCTCATCCTAATAGAGGATTTAATGTGGAGCACTCAATATAACTGTGCATAACATGTAATTGTGATGATACGTGCAGTAAATAGATATAATACTCACCCAGCAAAAGATATAATATTCTCAACCACATATTCATGGGATATTGTCCTCGTGAGAATATAAGACACCAAACAGAATAGTTACTTTATCGTGCTTAAAATACGTATATAACTGTATGCGATGTAGCACATGTAAATTTTGCTGGCAATGTTTGGATAGTGGTAATTTCAACTGTACACATAGTACTTTTGTCCACTGTTGGAATTGACAGTGTTTCTAATCTGTGTTTGATTATCACGTACAAGGAAACGGGTGGAATGTTCCAGTACGTATATGATACGTGGTATATGATACGATGTCACGTGTACAAATAACCTGTATCAATAATGTCATCTATAATGCCTTGTTTCAGCCACGCGTTTTGTTTACGACAATGAGATTAACGATGTGACAGATACAAGACAAACAAAATGAGAGTCAGCCTATAATGTAATAAAATCATTTTCGAATTCAAGTTTGTTATGATTTTATTTTTTTTACTCTTTGCAAATTTGATTTTATTTAGTTTATTGTGCCGTCAGCACCGTGTGAGTTTTTATTATTCTATTGCTCTTTATTTATTTTATTTATTTATTTATAGGCTGATTACCGAAGTAATCGTTGTGTAGGCCAATTTCATTTATGACCTTTTACAAAGCTAGCCTATGTGGACAATTTGGTTAGCCTCACTTATAAGGGGTGGGGGAAAACACCTAATGTGAAAAGCCCACCGAGTCTGGGCAGACAATTGACCTTTTTCATTCACGCCACTGGTTTCAGATGTCGACATACGAGCTACATATGTCACACACTCCGCTAGGTCAATGGTTATTTGCAATGAGATGATGACATAGCGGAGAGGTAAGCGACATAGAGATCATATATAGAGCATCTGAGGCACAGCAAACATCAGATGGAAAAAGCCCTAACAGAACCACACTGCAGGGCTACCCAGACTCCCATGGGCAATGGGGTTTAAGGCGCTTCCAGCCTGAAAAACGCCACAGTTAGTATATTGGTCAGAGCGGGATTTGAACCGGGGACCCCTAGATTCAAATTCAAACGCTCTAACCACTACGCCAGCTATCCCCTTCTCCTGCTCTTATGACTAAAAAAATTTATTTGATATTGTTAATAGAAATACGCTTGTGAATGGCCTTAATTAAAGAAATTTTATACAAGAGTGAATTTTTCATTGTAATTCTCCCCAATGCCTTGAAACCAATCTATATATTATGTCACATCAATAATTATTCATATTCTGCGAGGTACTCCACATAACTAATAAGCGTAAATCCATAATAGCCCCCCACTTTATTCATAATGAGGCCCTTTCTGTTGTAGACAAGATCAAGTACCTGGGTATTATGATTAATAACAAACTCCAGTAGAAACCACATATAGACTGTCATTAAAAGACCAACTCTACGCGTACCTTCCTGCAACGTAACCTCCGTGGGTGTTCATCAGAGGTTAAGGCCAAATGTTATAAAACATGCATAAGACAAATCCTGGAGTATAGTTCAAACGCATGGGACCCTCATACACATCGAAGTGCCACCATAGTGGACAGACTCAAGGCTGCCCAAAATAGACGTGTTAGATTCACCTGCAGCAACTGATTCGCTGCAGTAGCGTATCAGAAATGAGGGTGCGGTCGGGCTGGGAGACACTCCAGGAACGACGTGCCCGTGCTCGTGTTACAATGATGTACAATATATTGCACGGCAACATCA
>WURV02182030.1:0-13170 GCA_011762755.2 Epimenia babai
TGCGCTGAACAGCTGCCAAAAACCATTTCATTGTAAACCGCATCTGACGGCCTCTATTGGCTAATACTTGCGGTATATAAATGTTGTACTTTACCTTTTACCTTTTAATTAAAAGTTTAGAAAAAGTCCCAACTGAGAAATCGCGCTCTGAATACTACAAATTAGAGAGCCAAGTGTTTAACTTTCTACTGCTGTATTCTACTCCGTATTCCTACGTATATATACTATACTTGATCGTGCCATTGGGCCACCTGCGTTTATCGAGCAACAGAGGCTGCGTATCACCTGAGAGACACCTTTCTCACCTTCGATTGCCCAACAATACTACAGTCGTGTTCAGAAATCGTTGCACATGTTATCAAAGAACTCACGAAGATATGGCCAGACCTAATGCTTCTACGCGAGAAGCCGCGATATCCATTTGTACGCAAGAGGCGTTAAGTGTAGCGTTCTAAATGGCGAATTTAACCGAAAGCAATTTGACATTAGTGTACAGAAATAATTGAAACCAATCGATGTGGACTTAAAGATTACTGTATCAATACGTGAGGCTTGTAGGTTGTGATAATGCCAAAGTTTCATGCTATTGGCAAGTTTGTGTGTGTGTGTGTGTGTGTATGTGTGCGTGCGTGTGCGTGTGTGCGTGTGCGTGTGTGTTTTAGACTTGCATTATCATGTTCAACTTATACAGTTTTTTTCTTTGATAATAGAGTTTTTCTATTTATGAAATTGAATTCCTCGAGTTTAACGTGTAGGCATTACATGAAATGACTGGAAATTTTAGACATTACATGTAATGACTGATTTCGCTTATTAACTGTAACATACATACAAAAACAACTACGTTGACCACGAGGGAAAGGAAGAGACGATCAGATCCGCCAACATAATAGCAAACGTGCTTCGTAATAATCCGCTTGGGGTACGGGTCTTTTGTGGCGATTATAACTAGAAACTATTGCTTCGATCGAAATCGTGACGTTTTCCCTTCGTAAAACGTCCATCAGCTGATTATAGTCACGGAAATCTGTAAGAACGAAACGCCTGGACGCTCATATCGAGACACTTGTGGATTCGGTATTGTTTCCTCATGAATTGAGTTTCTACACCATTCTTGCCCCGTTATTTTCAATGAATAGCGATTTTCGTGCCGTGATAATGTATGTAATTATATACTAAATATCTTAAAAGATAAATTACTAACAGGCAAAATGCTTACCGTTTATATAATAGTCTGGTTTAGGGTACTCAACGACATTGAGACCTCGTCCTGGATAAGAGGTCTAATATAGATACCAGCAAACATTGACACGTCGTCTTCGATAAAAAGCTGAATTGAATTTTTATTCATAACGTTTATTTCTATCAAATACAAAATAACGCAGTAACTATATAACAACATATGATTATAGGTATCTGTATTTTGCTCACACGCACGCAATTGGTTTTTAAAAAATTATTTAAATTCATTTGCGGAAACGAAATATTTAGTTTAGATGACGACCCTGCTTGCGTCTCGCTGGAAGTCTGTAGCTTGGGGCACCGAGTGCAGTCAGCCGCGATTAGTGGAAACGTGTTGAGAACGACGTACGATGAATTATCTCACGTCGCATGACAGTGAGACTACTTTTGTAGAACATCGATGATAATAATAACGAAATACGACACAGTCCGTTAAAATTGTTGTCGATAATACGTAGCTACCGTACCTTAACACGTACGGTCATATTAACCGCTATGTCAATGATGGTTACAAGACGGCGCTGGTCCGAGGAACGCGAGAATCGACGGATTATCTCGTGACGATCAATACATGCTATAATCTCGGATTAATGAGGCTAACAATAATATTAGCAGAACGCCATGGCGATACTACCTCTTGAATTTACATGTATACTTTACCACCATCTAACGAGTTCTACTTGGACATTTCACGATGGTTTAAGCGATATTATCAGACGATTGCTATATTTGCTTGCATCTCCTGGAGTGTATGTTAAAATTATACAGTCCTCAGCCATATCAATGTGTTAGCCACCGGGTATAGTACTGTGGGCTACCCCGTGAGCATGCAAGGAAGGGAATGGGGGGATATAACCGTATCATATTAATTAATTACTCACAGTAAAAACACAGGGTTTCATTGAGTCGTAATACACGTCACGGTTTCTTCGGTGACCTAACTCTTTCAACAAGATAATTAAACTAGGACAAATCCCGGTCTGAATGAAATACTCTTAAGCAGGAAAGTAACCCATAAGATACTTTGTCTCTAATTTTAAAAGTCTGATAGAATTGCCACTGAAATATTCGTGCTTGTTAAGGCATACTGGCTTATAATAATAACGATGATGACGACGACGACGATGATGATGATGCTACTGATAATAATAATAATGAAGATTTATTTTAAGTGCCATATAATCCCCTAGTCATTGTGACAAGATGATGCCTACGACAAATTACAATATAAATTAATCTAGTATATAAAAACAAATAATGACATGGAACGATGGATGTATAATTTTATATATTTAAAAAACTGTCATCACTAAGACAGAGGAACTGTGGCCATTAATAAAAACATTTTGCAATTCTTGCATTTATGGTCTCACCAAGAACTGTGAATCTGAGAGAAGCATTTGGAATATAACGTGGGTATGTCGCATTAACAATGAATTCAGTTCGATAAAGTAGCGCCCGACTGTATGTGTGCGGAAAGAGCGCGTTCCCCGGCGTAGCTTGTCGAATCAGGTGAAAGAGGTGCGAAGTTAAGTTTATTTGTAATTTGTGAGTAGATTTTAGAAATAGGTGTCACAGCGGTAATAGTATAAAAGGTCTGTCAGTATGTTAATCATTTTCTTCACTCTCGGTGGTAAAGCTTAGAGCAGAGCTGTGTAGCTGGTAGAAGGCATGTTGTTCACCTGACGGTGTGCATATATAACGTTTAGTACACGTAGATTTATTTATTGAGTGAAATGATAGCAACGGTGTCTATTTATTGACTGAAATGATAGCAATGGTGTCTACATATTGAGTGAGATGATAGCTGCGGTGTCTATTTATTGATGGAAATGATAGGTACGTTGTCCATTTATTGAGTGAAATGATGAAAACAATGTCTATTGAGTGAAATGATAGCAACAGTGTCTATTTATTTACTTAGTGAAGTGATAGCCCGGGGTCAATATATTTGTCGAGCTGAACGATAGCAACGGTTTCAATTTATTTATCGAGCGACACGATAGCAACGTTGTCAATTTATTTATCGAGCGACACGATAGCAACGTTGTCAATTTATTTATCGAGCGACACGATAGCAACGGTCTCGATTTATTTATCGGGCGAAACAATAGCAACGGTGTCTAGAATAATTTATTAATGAATGTTCTAGTAATTTCGTGCGTGCATGTAAAATGACTCATTGTCCTAAAGTTGGCAATTTACCAACGTGGTTTTGTGTGTGCGTGGATTTTACAGTTTTTGTTTGGCGTTGAACGTTGGACATCGTGAATCCAGAGGTAGCGGCTTTTGTTTGGGAAAAGTCAAGTGCGAATGGCGACATCGATAGAGGACGGGGTCGAGTGGTGATAAGGACATGGTTCAGTGGCGATAGGATTCAACGTGGTTGATTTGGGATATTGAAATTGAACGTGGTTGTTTGGGGATATTGAAATTGAACGTGGTTGATTGGGGATATTGAAATTGAACGTGGTTGATTGGGGATATTGAATTTGAACGGTTGTTTTACCTTTATCTTTGTGTTTGTGGTCACATTACATAATTAGCCAACCGCACGGCAGTATCGAGCGTGGGACAATGGTGTCAGGAGCGGGAGCTGGCTAAGTATGTTTTGTGTCCGATGAACTTTTTAGATATTCACACAGGGTGGTCGTTCATTATTATAGTAAGCGTTTTGTCGACGTAGAGCAACATGTGAAACCGTCAGACGTCTCAACTAGGGTTATTATGAATAAACTGTAGCGGCATTGCCGGTGGTAGTGCAAGTGTTTTATGCGCGCGACGTTTTTCGGATTGTGACGTTTTTGGTCACGTAGTTAGCAAAATTGATGTTAACATGAATCTTTTAACAGTGTAAGATTCTTTTCCGTCCAACTTTGATTCCGATATGGTACGCACTGTTGATCTTGTAGCCGTAACACTGATGTTTTGCGCGTGTATCTTAGTTAATATAGAGGTTTTAGCACAGCTTAAAGATTTAGCTATATCCTTGGGATACAGGGGAGACAATCTCAAGGAATTCGTCCGAGAGCAACAGACCTTGACGCGAGGAGAGCGCTTGGTACTACGAGAACTCGAGCAAGAGAGAAAAAGGCAACTACAGAAAGAAAAAGATGAGGGCGAGTTGCAGCTTAAATTAAAACAACTCGAGCAGCAGCATCAAATGGAACGTCTGCAAAAAGAGAGCGAGGTAAGTGCTGCTAACCAGTCAATTAATACGTCACAAAATAATTGCGTACCCAAATTTCCTAAATTAGCCCTCTTCGATTAAAAAAAAGATGAAATGGACTGTTACTTTTTTAACGGTATGCTGAAGTACAAGGATGGAGTATAGATATATGGGCTACCAGCTTAGGTGCTTTGTTAAAGGTAAAAGCGTTGCAGGTATATGCATTACTTTCCAATGAAGACGCGTTAGACTATAATGGTTTGAAGGAAGCACTTGTAAGACGCTATGAAATAACAATTGACGGATTTAGGTCTAAATTTAGGTCATGTAAACCTGAAACAGGTGAGACATCTAAACAATTTGCCATTAGGCTGGGCGGATACTTGGCTAGAGAGATAGACTTAGCGAAAATTGACAACGTATACTGCTTTGTATGACTTTGTGTTGCAGGAACAATTTTTGCATGTATGTAATCGTGATATTACGTTGTTTTTGAAGGAACGTACCCCAGCTACGTTAGACAGGGAAGGTGACCAATCGCGTCAATGCGTCATCGACTGGTCATCCAATCAAAGCCACGGATCATTTTCAACCTCAACGACGGTCAGGTGAGGCTAACAAACCAGTTTTTGTGCCAAACCACGATAGAAGATGCTACCAGTACCGCAAACTTGGTCACAGTAATGTCCGGGAAAACATTTCTAGCGGTAAGAGTGCATAGCATAACGTCTAATTATGGCAGTATTAGGGCAAATGTCAGCAATCGCGTTACAAACACCCATAGAATACTGAACTCTGTACGCGATGTACCTCGAGGTGGAGGTGATACTGTTTGTGAAGATACTGTTTGTGAATGGAACACGGAACTCTGCACGCGATGTACGTAGAGGTGGAAGTGATACTGTTTGTGATAATGGAACACGGAACTCTTCACGCGATGTACCTAGAGGTGGAAGTGATCTGGTTGTGATAATGGAACTCAAAAGAACAGTCGTGTTACTTTGTGGTGTCTTTATATCTGCGGGATACGTTAATGATAAACTGGTTACTAAGTTACGTGATACGGGTTGTAGTGGTATCGTAGTGCGTAGAAGTCTAGTTAAGTTCACAAGCGAACAGCAAACATACATCATGGAGAACGGTGCTACAGTTGACGCTGCGGTTACTCAAATTTATATGGATACGCCCTATTTGTCGGGACATGTAGAGGCTTGGTGCATGAATACACCCATATATGATTTAATGTTAGGCAACGTTGATTCGGTGCGAGCTCCTAGCACAGCTGATCCAAGCGGGAGTCCTGTTAGAGCCGTGGAAACAAGACGGCAATGTCATTGTCACATGACACCCAGACTTATAACGATCAGTATAAGGTTGTCAGCCTGTCACGCGGAAATCTTATTGAGAGGAGTACCTAGCTAAAACCAGAGTTTCTAGGGTGCCCGCCTTGCGTGGCAATACCGTAATTTAGTTCCACGATACGGTGATATGCATACCCAGGTCTTTGTTAGTTAGGCGGCCTATTAAATATTCTATCCATATATAATATCTGGGATGAGAACATGCTATTGGAAATTCCAATCACTGAACTAGGTCTCAGCTGTTGAAACTACAAAAGTGTAAATTCCTTTATGTGTGTCGCTGTGTACAGTAAACTGCGTTTTGTAGTTTTGGGGCTGCCAAGAGTAGTTCCCTTTAAGTTACTGCTACGTGTTCTAACTTGTTTCTGGTAGCTGGGTGTTAACCGGTTGTTGGACTTGCGCCCGGCCGAGGTAAATACTGATATAAGAGTAATACGTGTATTCATGTGCCTGTTTAGTGATTCCCGTATTACTTTCAGCATTGCACTGTAGTGTATGCAGTGTACATACCCATAGCGTAGTTTATTGCATACCAACGGTGTAATGCTCATGTGCTCGTGTTGTTGGCGAGTTGGGCATAGTACAGTTATGTAACGGACTATAGCAGTATAGTATGGCCAGCCAAGTGTATAAAAAGTCATGGTATATTCAAGTCTTCAATATTGTAAACCATATTAGGTGTATGGTAGCTTATGCACACTCCTATTGTGCGCGGGTTGGATATAGGAACTGAATCCTAAACCCCATGATGTTTATCGTTTTATACATTTCATTTGAATGGATGGTGTTCGAATATTAAATAAAGACGCCTGGTTTCCAGCTCCTGACGATCGTAGAATCAACGGCTTCGGTCTTAAAATAGCATCCACGCCCCGCTCGGCCATCCGTGACTGTCAGAATACAGGTAAGCCCTATCGTAATCTAAAGGTACCTGAAATAGTGAACGATGTCCTTGGTCCGGATGATATACGGTACGGGCAGCAAAGTGACCCCTCGTTAGTAAGGATACGAAATTATGCTGCCAATAATGAGATGGCTAAAACTAAGTCAGGAATGTCACGTGGTACATGAAGCGCGGTATCGTGTCGTGTCGATAAGAATATCTCGCCTGGGTCGATTAGAGATTGCGCGTGGAACCGTTTTGTGCAAGAACAGTATAAAGTCCTTAAACAGTTGACAACCAGTAAGATTATTGCGTTCATACCGCACTGTGTTAGTCCTGTTTAGGAAAGATTCGGCCTTCGTTCAGCTTAAGAATTTATGATACTAAATTGCACGGATCATTGTTGGATATTATGAATCAAAGTAATAGCTGTCATAATTTTACGTTTTATAGTCAAACACTATTAGACTGACCGGGGTTTATGAATACGATGTTGTTTCTTAAGAAAGGTGAGTGTAGCGGTGTAGTGGAATGATCATAATACCACAAGCAAAAACCAGGTGATCGTTTCTTATTTCTCGATTGTGGACCGAGATCGTTCAACTTGGAGACCCTTCCTAGCTGATACGACAGCTGCTGCTACTCGAGAGCGATCCAGTGGCGGACCTTGTCAAGACCGTGAGGTCCAGTGTGGGTGAATAATCTTATGACATTACGCAACACGCCGTGGGCGCATCCGCAGGTTCATTAGATGAGTTAAAAGGATTCATAACGCAACAGTTCGCTTTGATGCGTAACGACTTTAACGAGAAATTCGATAAGGTGTCAAACAGCATACGATCGATCGAGAGTTTAACGAGCGTCTTGACCGACATATCCGAGAATAATTTGAGTAACCTTTCAGCCACTTCTAATCCGGCGAGACATCGGATGGAAGTGCGGCAGGATAGTATGACAAGCGAGTTGGCTCAATTGAAGACCGAACAAGATGCTGCGCGTCATGCTCGCTAAGTTAGAGTTGAGGAAGCGAAACACTGATCTAGAAGCGCGCGGATGGCGCAACAATTTCTTGATTTTTGGGCTACAGTGAGTTTCCAATGAGAACTTGCGCTTAAAATGGGGCGATTTACTCCATAAAAAGTTGGGTTTCACGCAATCCGAGTTCCAACCGATGCGTATTCATCGCGTATATCAAGTGGAAAAGCAAGGTCTGACCGTTCGAGTGTGCGACCCGTGATATTAGCTTTTGTCTGTTACGAGGACCGGGAGGTTGTGCGGGCGCGTGCTGGTCGTCGCCTGTCGACTACCAACATATATATAAGCGACGATTTTCCGGTCGAGATACGCGAGGCTCGACGTCGATTGATACCTGAGCTAAAGAAAGTGAAAGGTCATTTTCCAAGCGAAACTTCTTATTAATGGTGTTATTGTGAGAGAAAAGTCGTATACGGCGAGCGCTGTAACGGACCGTTGGTGTCGGGGATGGTTAACGGAACGTTGGTGTCAGGGATGGTTAACGGAGCGTTGGTGTCAGGGATGGTTAACGGAGCGTTGGTGTCAGGGATGGTTAACGGCACAAACAACACCGGTGATACATCGCGTCATGAAATGTCTCTGGAGGCTTGCAGAACAAACTTAAAATTCCCGATTTTTCTAAAAATACTCTCTCGGTATGATTTGATCTGTCTGCAAGAAACGTGGGATGTTGAGACGTCTGTAATCTGAAGGGTTATGTATGAATCTGAAAGATTATCTATGTATTCATTTTTACATAAAAACACATCGCCGTTGGAAGCATAAGACGCGGTCGCGTTTTCTTTTAGAAAACGCTTTAGAGAACGCCCTTTGGAAAAATACGGCTCCCTCGTTAAAAATTTATGAGGACATTTTATGGGTAAAGTTAAAACAGGAGCTGATTGGGCAGAATGATCTGTACTTGGGGTGTGTACTATTTCCCCTATAATGATATAAGTACGCGTATAGATTCGGGAAATGTACTTGTCCTTGTCGACTTTCCATGATTTTTAGAGTTAGAGGACGAACCAGATGGGTATGTATCCGCTCCTACGGTTAGTAGTGCATTTGATAATTATATGCAACGTTGTAATAGCGATAAAATTGTGAAGAATTTTTTGGGAGACGATTACTTGACTTTTGTAGGTCTTATTGTATTCAGACATTGAATGGCCGAACTGGGAATGATGCACAGGTCGGACATTTCACCTGCCATAAATATAACGGCAGTGGCGTTGTTGATTATATGATTGCTGAGAGCCAATTTAAAGAAAATCCAGAATTTTTCTGTATACGACCTCTTTACGCCATTAGCCCGGTCTGACCATTCAATATTGGAATCGAACTTCGAGCCTCAGTGATGATAACGTTGTTAATCTACCTGTAGCCTACTATACAGGTAGAATGATGATAAAAAGTTGGTATATTTGGTATATTTTAAGTAGCAGATTGTGTCTTATGAAAATGTACGTAGACTTGATTTGATCAGATGTCAGGCGGTAGGAACTGTTGGAGACGTCAGCAATTTTAATGAATCATTCCATATTTCAAATGAAGTTATAATTGGTGCAGCCTAATGTTTTAAAATTAGTTTATCAGTTTTGACCGAAAAAGTAAGGGTTGATTTGATCAAGAATGTAAAGAAAGATTTGACAATGTTTACAACAGAGAAAGTTATTTAAAATGTCTAGTTCTGAAAATTTTGATAAATTCAGAAAGAGTAGAAATAGTAGTAGAACATATAACATGCAGATTTCAATTGTTGCAATTTGAAAAGGCTAGTGGAGATCAGTAAAATCAATTCAAGGGCTAAGAATTTTGGCCGTGTTTAAAAAGTCAAACCCGAACCTTACATGTTGTATGTATGTATGTAACGATAGGCCGATTCTCCGCAAAGGAGAATAGTTGTCTGAGCCAGATTTGGCCCTTTACAAGACTGGCCTAGGGTAACCTTACATGTTACTCCAGATTGTGATTTTGCGGCATATTGAAGTAAATTGTATAAGAATATTAATCTACCCAATATTCCTATCTTGCAGTCATGTGATTGGTGACGTCTGCGTAATCGATGAGCCAGAAGGGGAGATCACTGCCAGTAAACTAACTGCTGCTATCAAACGACTAAAACGTGGCAAAGCCGCTGGCCATGATGACGTGCGTAATGAGTTGTAGAGGGATCCTTCGCATTGTTTGAATATCTCTTATTGTTCAATTTAATTTTTTTGAGTTCTTGTGTGTTTCCCAGTAAATGGAAAAGAGTAATCATTGCCCTGCATAAAAGTGGTTCAAATAATATGGCCGACAAATTTAGAGGCCTCGCTATTATAGTCCCTTCTAAATTATTTACCTCGATAATTAATAATGGTATAACAAGGCGGAGTGAAAATCTTTTCTACAGTGAAGCTCAGTTAGGATTCTATCAAAACATGGTGCGGCAGATGCAGTTGTTTAAAGTCCTTGCTTAATTTATCTTGAATGGCAGATGTAAGAGGCTGTATTGTCTTTTAGTCGATTTTCGTACGGCGTACTTATTGATCATTTCTTGTTATTTAGCAAGCTTCGGCGATGTAATTTCAGTAGTAAGTTATACCGGTTATTGGAGAATATATGACGCTAGTAGTGCCCGGGTCTGGTCCAATGGTGGATATTCTCTAGTGAGATTGGACTTAAACAGGGTGAGTCACTATCGCCATATTTATTCAGCGGGTTGACGAATCACGTCAGTCACCAATTTACCGATGAACCATTTGGTATCGTCCTTGCTAGTGGTCAACGAATATTATACGGCCATTGTTGCGCAGGACGCGTAGACTAAAAAAATTGACAGACAACTACAGTATATTGTAGATCCTGGGGTTTAACGATAAATGTTTATAAAGCCAAGGTTATGGTATTGCGTTAAGTTCAGACAGTGGCGAGTCGTGGTTTTACGATGGTCAAGCTATTGAGATAATGAACCATTTTAAGTATCTAGGCCTGACTTTTTCTGCTAATAGGTTGTTTATTGATGCCCAATCTTTATTACGCAAACAGGCGTCTGTTTTATATGTGCGGAATAGTACTCCTTAAGCTATGGTTTATGGGGAGGCCGGTGTAATGCAATAAGCTATAGTCAAGCGTGAGGCTAATTAAATTCTGTGTTAAAGTTACTAATTAGGAGGAACATAAATATGCGAGTGTTATGTGACAAAGGTGTACGACTTATGTGCTTCTGTTAGAAGCAGTAGGCTATGGGAGTTTGCGGAATGTTCGGGTATCCGGGTATGATAACTACATATCTGGTCTTCTGAGGCAACGTCTAGATGATCAATATAATCAATCATGGCGACCACAAGTAGCTGAATGTAGTGTCCAGTCTGTGAGGCTCTACCAAGAGATCCAATTGGGTCCGTCTTCCAGCTTCTACCTCGCGCTTAATATGGCTGCCAAAGCACGAGAAGCTCTCACCCGGCTACGGCCCTTCTTTCATAATTTGATGATAGTTGAGCGTGGTCGGTGGGAGAGACCCAAGATAGAGCTCAGCCGGCGGCTGTGTCCGGGTGGTGAGGATGTGGAAGATGAGTACCACGTGGTTATGGTCTGTCGAAGATTTGCTGATTTGCGCAGACGTCACCTTCCATCTTATTTTATTCAACGTCCGAGTATGCATGAATTCGTGTCTGTTAAAAACTACACGAGTTACATATTTATTCAATCTTGCTGCCCTTATTGCTATAATATTTGACTGCATTGATAACATTTTATTGCTGTGATTATTGGGTATAGCTGGATGACGTACGTTCATGCTTGATCTTATTAATAGAATTAGTGTTTATATATTTTCGTACAATATTTTGATTCAATTGTTGAGGAAGTGTGATATTGATAATTTTATCATGATACGTGTATGATAGTATAGTGTGTGCAGTAGGCCATCTATTCCTTTTGTCTTAACTATTGGGGCTTGTTCGTATTGAATACCTAATAAGTCTTTTATATATGTATATATTACACGTCAGACGGTTACTAAATTGACTCGCACGAGTCCGTGATGTCTGTTCATTTAAGCACTTTACGTTCGCACGATCGGGTTGCATATGAACTTTATTGGCCGGTAGTTGGATCAGACACTCGGCGTTTCCCCCAAAGCTGTGACATATGTCAACGAACAGTTCCGAAAGGACGAATTGGTAAGATTCCGTTATAAAAAAGGCCATTAATTGACTAGCCTTTTAAATATAGTTGGTTCAATATAAAATTATCTTGTAACTGATCGTGGTATCCCAACGATGATTGATACGCTACCCATTACCCTGAAGCAGTACCATGAAAGGCAATTAAGTCTCAGCCATTGTTGACTCGCTGGTTCGTGGTCAGCATACTATAAACGTAGTTGTAGTGAATTGGTGATGGTGTAAACCGCTACCGGTTATAGTTACGTCGTAAGAACAAAACTGGAAAAATGTTGATGTTAACCCAAGTATAACACGGGAGCAGCGTGAGCATGTAAATAATCTACTAATTAAATTATCCGACGTGCTAACAGATATTGTAGGTCGCACAAGTCATTGTTACTATTTCTGATAAACGAGTCAAGCCGTTTCGGATCCCATGTACGATAAGGAACAAAAAATGTTAGACCTAGATATTATTGAACCATCTAGTCCGTACACATCCCATTGTGATTTGTGAAGAAAAAAGGATAAGGGTAATAGGTTTTGTATAGACTGCGGGCGACTTAAAGGTCAAACTGTATAAGATTCGGAGCTAAAGATAAACACGTTGTCTAACGACTGGCTGGAAATCTATTTTTCGCGATTAGACCTTTATAAAGGGCAGTGGCAAGTTCCATTAAGTGAATTAGCGACACCAAAAACTGCTTAACAATGCTCCCGTGGATTAATTTTAAAATCATGCCATTCGGTTTGGTCAATGCGCCAGCTTGTTTTTTCACGTTTTCGCGACTAATGTGTAAGGTATTGCATGAACAATGTTGACACAATTTCATCGGCCATATTGGTGTTTACGGAGACATTTAAATGTCATTTGCAGGTTCTCCGTGAATTATTTACCACACTTAAATGGGCTAATCTTATAGCACGACCCAGCCAGTGTGCGCTAATGTATTTCGGTGTGGAATGCTTGGGACATTTCCAAGATGACATACTCGGGCCGAATCCAGATAAAATCAAAATCGATCATTGAAGCTAAAAGACCAGAGAGTAAACGTCAGGGAAGATCTTGGGTCTTATCGGGTTCTACCGAAGACGCGGCGGGCGCGCCGTACGGCGGACGCGACACGTCGGACGGACGCGACAGGACTCGACGCGCCGGACGGACCGGACGCGACTCGAGCTAGCGAGCGAGCGACGCACGGAGCGGACGGACGCGACTCGAGCTAGCGACCCACGGAGCGGACGGGCGCGACTCGAGCTAGCGAGCGAGCGACCCACGGAGCGGACGGACGCGACTCGAGCGAGCGAGCGATCCACGGAGCGGACGGACGGACGCGACTCGAGCGA
>WURV02182041.1:0-13170 GCA_011762755.2 Epimenia babai
TTTTCTTTCAGAGGGTTACCCTCTAGGTGTTATAAAACATCATTGATTGAACCTTCTTGCCGATAAGCGATTAAATATCGCAAAGGACACATAATTTAACTACGATATACGCCTTGCGGTATGTGTAACTTAGGTACTTGCGCCTTCTAAAAACGTAATGGACCTTGACATCTAATCGCATACTTCTCCAGAGCGACGTCTGCTATACGCCGATCTATGGGGAGTAAAAAGGGGTGATATATAAGGAGTACGGGCGGTTTTAATCTATTTTTTTTGTGTGAGTTGTCTCAATGCTTCGACTACCTTCTTAGAAATTTTACTTTCAATTAAAGTGACTTTTTATGTTGCATCTATGTCCATTTAACAATTGTTTCCCTTTGTGGATATTTCTTCTAATTTTTCCATTGCATCACTTAGCACCGCTCTCCCTAATATGTTTACTGTTTTACTGTACATGTGAATAATTTGGAGTTAACGTTACTACCGATAACATCACTAATTAGTTTATTCAGAATTTTATTGATGGGAAATGGGTCTTACTATAGTGAGATAAGCCTGCATCCTAGTATTACCCTTTAGACAAATTCATGATGGCAGCCGTGTGAGTAAAAAATATAAACGTAAAGACGTGGTGTCCCCCCTTTTGTGGTTGCGTAAATGTATCACGTGATTTTGAATCACAGTGGCCAGCGGGTCAGCGATGGCGATTCATCGGAGGAAGACTGTTTTTGTATTAGAAAAATTGCGTTAGGGACAAATGGGATACATGTATATACAGCTTATCGAGTCTGGCCTTGTCCAGCGACATGTGGTTCAGGAATTGGGTGCGCCACCAAGTTTCATCTCCTGTGCATGGAATCACTATCGGACTACTGCTACAGCCAACAGACGACATGGTACAGGACGCCACAGAGTTGCAACCCGTGCACAGGACCGATACAGCACCCCCTTCACTGTAAGACGCTGCACGTCGACAGCTACAACCTCGCAAAGAAACCCGAGAGATGCATCCGGAGTTCGTGTATCCACCCAAACCACCAGGAATAGGCTCCATGAATAAGTATTGAGTGCTCGCTGACTAGCTATACACATCACATTCACTCCACAGCACAAACAACGTCGATATGACTGGTGTCGAGAACATGTCTGTAATCTTCACAGATGAGCCCAGGTTTTGTGTAGACTTCACTGATGGTCGTGTTCGGGTGTGAAGAAGGCCGAATGAGCGATATCCCGATGCTACAGTTGTTGAACATGGCCGATATTGCGGCGGCCCTGTCATGGTCAGGGGTGGCATCACTGCCATGCGTCATACAGACCTCTATGCCATTGAAAACTGCACGCTAACTGGTGTCAGATTCCGCGATGAAATCCTCGACGTGTTTGTGGGGCCATTGGCTGTTGATATTGGTGCAGATTTCGTTCTGATGGAGGATAATGCCTGTCCTCATCGTGAATGAATACCTTAGGAATGAAGAAATCAACCGAATAAACTGGCCAGATCGCTCCCCTGATCTCAGTCCCATTAAGCATGCATGGGAAATGCAGCAGGCTGCCATCTCTTCCCGCAATGATCAACCTGGCACGCTGCAAACGCTCAGGACTAATGGACCAATATCCCACAACCTAGTCGAAAGCATGCGCGGACCATGTCAGGCAGTAATTGACAGTAGAGGAGGTCACATACGGTACCAATCCATGTTTTGTGAAAGAAAAAACACTTTGTTTTCTGTAATTTTTAGAATGTTTTGTTTTTCTGAAAGTTTGTAGAAAAACATGTCGGCTTTATTTTTGAAATTTGTTAATTTTGGTTTGAATCGATACACGTACTGATGAAAGCATTCGTACCATACCTTCATTATTGAAAATTATCCACAAATTAAGAGATATTTTGATGTATATAGATATGCATATGGGTGATCCGTAAGAAATGTTGAGTAGTATATATGGTGAAGATAGATTGGCCTCGGATAACTGGAAGCTGTGAAAAGACACATATGACCATATTGGCTTGGTTTTAGGTGGAATCCCCGGTCATAGCCAGCTGGCACGTGGTTTGTATCGCTCAGCAATCCACAAAGCCGTGTTTTATTATCGCATTGCACACCAATGGCTACACTGTACATAAGCGGCTGTCGATGGCAGGATTTCAAAGACTCGGTCGTAACCTCGCATCTCTCAGGGCGAGACATTTAGTGGCACGAAAACAATCGGTAAACACTGGCATTTCCGACAAACCTGATTATAGCCGCGGCTCTCGACCGCACGTGTATAAACTAAGTTTACCGCGGGTGTCCGCGCGTCAAACTGCGGGATCGCAAGGCGGCAATTTGCTGTAGGAGAACTAGAATCCGCGCTGTATCCAGCAAGAAGTACGAGGCGAGTTGATTTTAACCCAAGAGCTTATAACGTCAATCACAGTGTAGGATTGCTGTAATTATTGGGATTATGGGAATAGCAGCGAACCGGTGATAGTCGGGCTGACGAAAGCTTGATGGCGGAACAGGACGGGTCGAGGTGAAGAGATGCCAAGAGTTCGCTTCGAGGACGCGTTAAATGCTTGCGGAATTCCGTGATTTATAGTTTTATAATCATCGCGTCGACGATCGCTGGCGGGCGCAGTAATAGGGAACGAGGTTAACGTTTTAACGACCAGCATCAAACGCCATACACTTACAGGCGGCTGACCTTGAAGTCGGCGTCCGTGGCTCGCGATCAGATCTTCATTAATGTCATAATGAAAGTTTCTACATACGGGACTACGACAGTGATTCTGCTATAGTTGTACACAACGCGATAGTGACGATATAAAACGGCGAGACTAAACGTCCGAAGATGGACATTTTTCTAGTTTCACGAAACCATCATTAATATGGAACGTACATATTAGTTCTACAAAATGCCAATAATATGTGGAATATATATTTAATATTAGATATCGTTTTTTCACTAACAACGATTTCTCTCATTGTTTACTTTCGAATTATTTTCAACGCAGTAGATATCCCATATCGTTCATATTTTTGTTAGTTACTTTCATCATTTACTTTGCTATAGAAATTAATCTAGCAGGGGTGAAAGATATTTATATGGCATCGTCCGAATAACTCGATAATAATGCTTGATAAAGCCTGATACACACAATATAACCTCGCCTAATCCCGACAATCATGGCGCCGTTATTTATCGTATTAGCATACAATCACACAGATGCGCGCGCATAATAGATTGCTCGAATATCAAGTATATAGAGTTGTTATTCGAGAAATCGATTTAAATTACATACATCTGCATCGACGCACACCTAACAATGTAGTAATATTAAAACTATTTCGTCTTTTAGTGAAACCCATTAAATCTCACGGTCGATGTCTGCCGATAGATGGCGCACTGATAGTACCGCCAAAGACGCTATTCCCGCCCCTTTTATTACCATCCACAAGGTAAATACTCAAAAAAATCCGGTTCGATTTGTTTATAACACGCTTAATCACAAAGATTTACTTACTAACTGGACGCTGGCGATTTTTTTTTGAGTTTACATAGGTATATGCAGGTACAGGTCACTGGTCCTTTACACACTAGACCGTGGTTCACACGACAAATGAGTCTACGCAGATAGTTGACGTTCGCCCGTTTATGACGCTTGATCCAAAGGCGTACAGACAGCGTACATATGTCGCACACTGCGCTAAGTTTGTGACATGTGATGATTATTTGCTTATTTAATGAGACCACGAGAGAGCGGTCGAGATACAAATGTATATGGAATCGAAATGGATTGTTGGTTTTAATATGAGATGTCCATTGCTATATTTTATGTAATTCCGAACGTGCTAATCAAGGGCTCTTAAATTTATTGAATGCGGTCAATTCATATACGGAAATAAAAAATAGATAAAATCTACATTGCATGGTCAAAACGGCCATAATGGCCTTAACATGTACAGATATGTACAGATAAAGTGAACCCACGGTGAAACTTATATAATGTGTGGTGAATCGTTCTGGATCTTTAGAGATCACCCGACACCCACGATCGTTGCGTACACATCTATCGCATCGTGTATGTAATAAAGAATCTTAAAAATTCTTGATCTGCTTCAAATTCATCATTTCTGTTAACGAATTAAGAGATTTTTCTTTTATTGTCAGCTGAAGTGGGTTGTTACAAAAGCTATAAAATGCCAATCGATGTTTATCAGGCTTCGACATCGAGGAAGTCACTTCTGTAACAGCCAGCTGTCAGCTACTACATTTTGGATTTAATTAAGATTTGAGTTGCCGTACTTGTATCGTATAAAACAGAAAATAAAGATAACACTTTATTGATCAACTGAGATAGTGATTTTATAGCACATATTATCAATACACTGGTTTTTCGGGATTCAAACTCTCTATCTACTGGTCCGCAGGTGTGCGTTTTCGGTAATATCATTACGACCAACTACAAATCCAAGAAGGTTTTTCTAGAAATGCATGAGTGATCCGTTTGACGAACAGTGTGAAAGCATGTCTAACCACGCTGTGAGATTGCTGCCTTGAATAACAGTACAAAGTAGCTTCGGTGGTTAGCAGAAACGCCTTAATAATGCCCGGAACCTCGCGATACAAAGACCAGAGAGACTTCATTGAGCGTAAAGAATATCGCCGAACTCTTTTGTTAAATCGTTGTCTTGTCCGTGTACTGTTGTATACTGTTATCTTTCATTGCGTGGATTTTTGCAACATTCCGCCACTCGCGAGTTTCCCTGACAGCATGGGGCCTCATTGTAATTAGTAGGTCGTGTTGCGCTCTTTACAAATCAGTACCGTGACATCCTCAAAATAAGTCCGAATGTTATAGCAAATAGACTCGAGCTAGATAAACCATTCGTTTGTACGTCGGCCCATTGTAGTCGCTCGTTATGTCGTAAAAGAAGTCGAGATTTCGATGTTTGTTGCGGGTAGTTTTAAAGAATGGTCTAAAGGGTCCAACGAGAAGATTGTGGTATTGTTCTAGCATCATCGGTGATGCCTAGAAATTAAAATGAACCGCCCACCTGTCCGCTGGAAAGACATATTATGAACATTTAGCCAATTTTAATCTCATAAAATCTTTTAGCTCTCTCCCCAATCCGCCCAGCAAACATATACTATCGCTACACCATACACTATATCGCTGTTATATGAAAATCTGTAAAAAAAATTATACCGAGAGTTCGCCGACATTTGTAGCAATACCGTACCTCATTCAACAATTCCCGAGTTTTTCGAATCAAAGTTACTACAGCACTATCGGTAAACGATACAGTCAGGCAAGTCCGCTGTGATAATAGCGGTGTCCAACCGCTTCGACTACTGTCGACTGGATATTTATAAAGTCACTCAAGGGCAATGGACAACTAGAGGCATATACCTAGAATGATGTCTGCAACTTAGTACCTTTTTGAGACGGAAGTTACTTTTACACTTTATATAATATTGATAAAAATAGCTCAAATACGAATTAATTCGCTACTACTTGGTTACGTCCAGATACACACATGAAGTTTCGTTGAGTAAAAGTCGTGTTAACAAAAAAGATCCGTATATTACACACCCAGACAGAAAGTTTTTGGGGATTACTCAGTGAACATTGAATGACGAATGTTCCCCGAACTGCGATATTCACTTATGAGTTTTTTACAATGTACAGCTTGCGTGAATAATTGTATTCGAGACTAAAACAGCGTGAATCCAGAGGAAAACGGCGGGTAGACAATGTCGCGATGATTGTCTGAATATCGTTGATCGAGCCTGCGGGCCGCGGTGAAATAACGCCCGTCACTGTTAATCGACGTTAGACTACACAGGGTCGTTTTTGGCTTGAGAAATTCTCACTGGGAGTACATTTCATACTGTGAGGTTACGTTGCGGGTATAAATCGACACTTGAATATAGTCGAGTCTTTAACACATGTCGTACATACTCAAATTGGCATTGAAAAGATATTGAGCGTTCGAAAAAACCAATCGATATACCTTAGAGATAACATGAAATGTAATAAAGTAAAGCGAGATACAGTCGGGTTGAGAGTTAATAAACAAATAGATGGTTCCAAGTCCCATCTCCATGACTCGGAACATATTGAGAGTTACACGATCAAAGGAGTTTGTCTTGAGTAATCTCTTTTATCAAATACGTTCAGTGAGAAGGGGAGAGGAATTTAAAAGTGCACGTATATGTGTGGGTCTTCTCTCCCCCCTCTCGCTCTCCATCCCTTCCCCTCTCTCCCTCTCTTTATTTCCATTTATCTCTCTACCCTTCCCCCTCTCCCCCTCTCTTTCTCTCTCCACTTTCTCTCCCTTTTCCATTTCTCTCCCCTCTGTGTGTGAATACAGGCTACCAACATCTAAAGGTACACTTGGTGCCGTGTATCGGCGAGGTCACGGTGTACATGTGACCACAGTCCCACCCGACGGGGTGTTTCCCATTCGGACCTGAGTACGCGCGCCTGAACGGTTTCCTCTCCAGTCGACGCTCTGGGAACGTTTATGAAATATGATTTCAATTTGCGCGCTAATTTGCACGTGCAAGTTGTTACCGAGTGAGCGGTTCGTCGGGCACGGCAGCTGAGAAAACCTAGCCGAGTGAAGAGTAAAGATGTTTGTTCTTGTGATGAAATCAAGCGCCCCGGTCACCTGACTCGCCCCGTTACAGACAACCTACTGACATATCGCAGACTGCCAATGGAACGATTCTTTTATCGAATAGCAAATTTTCAATCCAAAAGCTGGCAGTATGGTTGAATGTTATGATGTTGTACAGTAACACGATGTTTCATGTTCAGACTGGATTGCCGCAAATGCACAGAAAATTCATAATCTGTTTTTAAGACGTCGGGACCCGGTGGGTGTGTATATGTTGAAGTACGTGTTTCATATAGAATTTGAAACAATGCCGTGAAAGAAAGATATACACCGATCTCGTTAGGTTCTGTGTTAAGAATGAAATCACGAAACCGTCAATGCTAGATTCTTTACTGGGAAAAATCACATATCGCTTTTCGTCGCCTTCTGTCCATGAAAGGAAATATTGACCTTGCCCATTGTTGGGATTGCTAATTTTCAAGTGGTTAGACGTGCGATCTTTTTTGCGGCCTGTAGGTCAAATTAAGAAGACGAAAGATTTTCTCTGCGCTTTTCTCTCTGATATTTCACACATGGACGCAATCTATTGACATTTTTATATGTTACAGGTGATATTGTGAAAATTTTAATCATTATTAGGTTTTGTGCCTAGAAAATAGATTGGAATCGCTTCTCGTTGATTTCTGTTGTGAAAGGAAAAGTAACGTAACTGTGGGCTTCTGGGAAAAAGAAACGAATATTTTAGGCTTTGTTGGATTCAATGCCGAAAAGACTATATTGACGTCACTCTTTTTTCGGTTTCGGTACCGAGAAAAAAATAGTGACATCGCTCCTTGTTTCTGTTATGAAAAAAATAAAACGAGTTCAATTCTCTTCCTTTAAAGATCGTGAAGTATAGAAAGGGGAAAACGAAGTTTCAGTGTTTATGCATTAATGGTAGGTAATACTGACAAATTTAGCTTCTACCCTGTGTGAAATTTATGACACCGTTAACAAATCGTTCTTAATATTCACGCACTAAAATTTTGCTCATAAAATAGTGAAATTGGATGAAAAAAATTCCAGCTTTGCGCCGATTCAAATTAGCAGACCGCTTCTAGTGGTTGTATTGATTTAGCTTTCGAGGCGCTATTGCCGATTTTGTCAAAAGATGCTATTGTCTCGTTACTCTAGTAACACAACCAAGTGCGTTGTGACAAAGAGAAGAAACAGCCTTTTTGTTGATTCCGTAACATACAAATGTGCACTGAAACCCTTATTAATAATATTTTTTCTTGAATCTGCCTTGGATACGGAGATCGTTGTTTGAGAACTGTTGGGGTAGATATTTGGGATGATAAAGATACACAAAAGCAGTTCTAGGCGCAAGTTATAGATTGTTGTATTTTTTTGATGAAACTGGTTCCCTCCTTTGTGAGCGTGTGGAAGTATAAGGGCTGAAGCGATACCAGGCTGCCAGCTTGCCAGATCGACACCTGCTTGCCGAAAGTCGTTACTCGATACGCCTGCCTCCGCACCTTCTACCTGTCAATCCAAATATGCCAGAATTTATTTTTGTTTATATAAATATTAAACAAATAAGCTCTAGAGCTCTGTAACCCCGCGCATTATACCCAATCCGTTTGCTGGTTGTATCCGCTAATATTTACCGTAGACAAATATACGTTTGGCTACGGTTGTATATTTTGGTACGCACTCATACTGTCTGCTAGTGTAACTGTTTGTGTTTCGCACATTGAAGGGAGATATGTGCCATCTGCCGAAACCCTCCAGTCGCAACTATTCAGATTGAACGGTGATTGTTTTATAATATTTTACGGATTATTCTAGTCTTGTGAGATAAGATTGTTTGTTCGACGGTACTGTGTGGTGTCCCTGAGTGACGATGCCGTTGTGGGCCTGCATTACTAGGTTGGTCGATACTGTTTAGGTACAGACAACCCTGCTTGTCAAACCCGATGATTGATACAGAAATGTGGCACTAGTATATATCTGGTATGTTGTCTATCCAGGTTTATGAACGAGATGTTTTTCAGTATATAATCTTGCTTCTCTTATGCACGGTGGATTTTATACCCGCTGTTAATGATCTCATCACGTTGTAAACCAGAGAGAAATGAGACATTTAGCGTGTCGTGTTACACGATCGCTGGTCAAGAGCAACTCAAGGTTTAATGGCAAACGGTAATCCGGTTTGGAGATACTGAAGCATTGCTCGTGCACTATGAGATATTTACTGGATTCCGCGTGATTCTAACGATGTCGACTCGCTCTAACGGTGACTGGCGGCGCTCCTTTATTGTTATACATCCAAGAAACCGCAAGACAACGATCAAGTTGAACGAGTTGCGAGCCGGCTTCGACAAGAGACTGACATCGCGGACAACCAGGGTACATGAGTCAAGCGTTGGCTCACGGTTTATCGACGACCTAACACAGTTTCGCTGTTGTCTAACATCGCATGCGACCACGAGTTACGAATCTGGCTTAAGTTCCACGAGAGACGTGACATCAGTCGCTTTTTGAGTAGCATCCGAGGAGACAATATACAGAAGGCGTTACGAAACTGACGAGAAACTGGCCACGTACGCTTGTCGTCCTGTCGTCTACCGCGAAATATTCGGCGAACGCAATGTTTTTATGGCAATAGTACACCTTTCATAATAATATCATGAACTTTATCTCAACATCTACATGATAATATTTATGATGATATTTATGATTATATTTATATAGTGCTCACTAAGAAACAAAGATTGTACCATCGCACTCTAACGAAACTACTAGAATGTGATTTATCACATAACTGTACATAAGTGCAAGTGGCATCTCGAAAAGTGTCATATTTTCCCTTGAAAATCAAACAATTAATTCATAGCCGCAAAATTTCTGCACTTGTACGGTGCAGCTGGTAGAGGCAGAACGAGTAATTTGTAAGTTCTCGGTTTGCCCCCCCCCCCCACCTAGTGTAAGCGTATTTCTTGCTCTGTAGTATCTCGATGCAGTTGTTCTTAAGTTGCAATGACTATTTTCTGCCTAAGTTTCTTTCTGCCCAGGTATACAATCACAATGCTGTCCTCTTGTCGACGACACAAACACGAGACTACAAAGGCAACAGGAAACTAGGCGCGCCCTGTTTACGTGGACGCAATCGAATATCGAGTATTTACGCATGGAATTAAGAATCCGCGGGGTTTCAGTCCATAGAATTTTTTTCGTTGAACTTATCAGCTTTTACGGCTAAGCAAACGCGTTACGCATCCGGTAGCCTTTTCTCGGTTTACGGACAAGTTTTGTTGACGTAAGCTATAAAACGCGCGGTAACGTAATCCGCACGGTGGGGTTAGATGACCGCGTCATAGTGTTCGGACTTCGGCCTTGTTTTCTTAAGGACGTTGCTGACTCGCCAAGATGCTTACTCGTCAAACGATTTACTCAAATCTCTTCCGCGCAAGAAACGCACCGCGGGATAGTGTAAGACGATGATCTCAGATCGGATTTTGTAATAGGCCTAGTATAGACAAGAAAGGAATCCGTGCGAGATTATTTCGTCCGTTAAGCGATGAAAGAAATCGTTAGAGCGCAGCCGCCATACGAATGAGAATGTAGCGAGTTTGAATCTCGGGCGATAGCAATTGTGCTCTTTCCTAGTTGCTCTTGTCGATTTATCCAAAAATGTTGCACTGAATTCTTCGTAGCAACACTAAATATTGTTTACCATGAATTAAATTATAAGTCTCCCCCTGCTCCTCTTACAGAGTTACAATCCACGAACTTTCAGTGTGAACCGCCATTTGACAAGCCTGTCAAGCACCTTCACAATTAATACACAGGAAATTTTACTTTGTGAAAATCGAAACCTTGCATCGGATCCAATCTCTGATCGCATTTATGCGTTGTAATAGCGATTTGTATAAAAAACGTTCACACGCTCATCAAAAAAGATTCACACACGCTCTCTTATGCGGTTTACTTTATCGGATGTAATGAACAAGAGGAGTGACACGAAATGTTTTGGTGTTCTCGGCCATTATTCGCCCCTCGAGTCTTCGTACACACGCTACCTTTTGATATTTTATACCTTATTTTCCTGACTAATTTTTTCCAGTATACATACTGTGTGTCATCACCCCTTCTTATTACACCTGATTAAGTAAGTATACCTACATACGAAAGCATGTGTTTATTCCCATCCTAGGTAGTTAGTAGTAGTAAGGTGTTACCTTCCTTGTATTTTCCGACTAACATAGCAACCCATCCCGCTAAAATTTAACCATTATGACCTTCCTCGTGAATTTATACAGGGACATCAGCAATAACTACGTACTATTTCACGAGAGAGATGATTAACAATCGGTTCGGGTGAAGGGGGTGTCTTTTACACACGATACATCACCCACGGCATCCATGCAGGAACGTTGTCAGGGGACATGTAGCCCCTAACGCAGCGTGGGTTAACCGCGCACGTACGGCTCGAGACCGGCCGGGTGTGTTCACGCAAACCGATTATTAAATCTCTCCACCCATAACCACGAGCGACTTTGTGCGTGTCAATGTCTCTATACCGTAATTATAATAACTGCCTTTATCCAGGTGATCGTGCTGCTGTTGGCTCGGCGCTCAGGTAGTGTGTATACGGAATGACTAAACCTATTATCCAACCAATCATAGGATGGTAATCGTAAAGGCCCTTCCGTGAAATATATTGAAATATGCGAAATTAAAATGGTGAATAAAGGAAGGGAAATTTATGCATACATATTTTTTTCATAATAAAATAACAGCGTTTTTCGATAATTATGATCATTATAATTAACTCAATGACATTAGAAAGTTCGTGTTAGTTAGTTTCGCGCTTCGTTATTGAAAAAGATTTGTATTGGAGTAATTTTAAATTACATAACGCTGTAATGAAGCAATATTGTAAGTACGACTGATTTTCACTACCACATGTTAAGTAGCACTGAAACCTTGCTAGTCGCTTTTCCTCATGTAGTAACCGTCAATGATTTCTAATTGAATTTTGATCATTGTGATAGGTTAGGGAGATTCTCACAGGTAGGTTGACTTGACATCGTCCAAGAGCTTCTTGATCGACGGACAGAGAGCTGGCGACCGATGATGCGTCCGGTTCTTTCACCAACTTGATGCGTTTATGGAAAGGGGCGGTAACCTAATAAGATGTTCTGTCGACTCAAGTTCAATAACTCGGTTTATGTTCTCTTTCTACTAACGTTATCGGACCAAAAACTCCTTACGACACGTGAGAATCTTGATGGCCATTTTACGATTCTGTTACGTAAAGCTTTTCCCTTTATCGTGGCTGTATGTTTCGAATCTGTGCTGCATTGTCTTGTTTGGCATATACCAAGTGAGGATATCTCTGGGTTCAACGATACAAGGATTAACGCCGTTACGTTCACTCACTCCTCACGGAGTTAGCCGAGTGTGCGACGTGGAGTCTGCGACATTTGGAATCGGCAGCTTGCTCAGACAAGTTAAACTCTCTGCTCATATTTGGTGATCAGCATTGTGTAACGGTAAGTTCCGCACTAAAACAAATAAGGCTAGCTATTTCCAATAATTTTGGATTGACCACAAACTAGACTAAAATTATGAATTATATAGGGCATTATAGTAACATGCGCAATAAGGTAATCCCTGTGGATAGGCATATGACATATGACACCCCACCCCCAACATTGTTATCTATTTCGTGCTTACTGTAAATGTACATAGAGACTAATTGTATCTAACATTGATCTGCATTACCTGTATCCTGTTAGGTGTTAATTTTATACAATTTGAGTAATTACATTATATTCTTCGACCATTAGGCTATTGTGTCATGTAAAGTGTGTTTGACCGCTACGATAATGGGTACACTTTAATCAAATAATTTTCATTTCATTTCATTTATTAAAAAGTCCGTGCGTGTTATGACGATCGTAAAATTATTTGAGGAGTTTTGCAATTTCTGAAATCGCGGGGATGGAGGGTGGGTGAGATGTGGGCGTGTGGGCTACGGCTCGAGGGCTTCTCGGCGTGTCGTCGCGGACAGCTGGCGCCCCTCGTCCCTCGACTATAGAGGCGGTAGTTGCGATCCGCCTCGTTTTTACGCTGACATCTCGCGCGCGCGAAGGAAAGAACGCCGTTAGCGGAGTTTTCCGAGCGAATACGGACTCAACGACATAGGGTAAGGTGTGGCAAGACGGCACGCCGCAACAAAGCTACAGAAGCGGCGGTTTAGCTGGCGGTTGTCGGTGGGTGTATGTGACGCGAGGCGGGCGTAACCTCCTCAGTGCCCATCCATGACGCTTACAATGATATCCAAATGGGCGTGATGGTGGGCGTAAAAGCTACAATCGGGCGAATTTGAAGTCTGAATAAAAATCGGATTCTGAATTAATCTCTTTGAATTCCTATTACTGACGGTACAAAGGACAGATTTAAAAATACACTCCGAAAGGCGATGGAAATTCGAGTTAAGATGAAATATTCCGAAGAATATAAACACATAATCATTGGTAATATATATATATAAACACACACACACACA
>WURV02182052.1:0-13168 GCA_011762755.2 Epimenia babai
TCGCGGGTTCGAAACTTCCCACCAGTCGACTTTTCTGCGGTGATCCTCAGCAAGTCATTTATCCCCGATTGTTGGAGTAAAACCGTCACTAAAATGGGTAGATGCTCGATATTATCCTTGGCGGGGTGATATGTGAGTGTCTAAGGTATTGTATATGCGCCGAATAGCTGCTAATAACATTTCCTTGTAAACCGCATCTGAGAGCCTTTATTGGCCGATACTTGCGGTCTATAAATGTTGTATCTTACCTTCAGCTTTACACAGCAATTGTGTGTAATCTATTTGCTTATTAATGATTTATTTAGCTGAATTTTGGCGCTAATGATGCCCCACTGAAGGTTCCGTTTGCCCCACCAATGATCCTCCCATAGATTGATACTTTATTTTTAGGTCTCCGCCCACCGACCCATTTTCATAATGAAATCCAGCGATGTCTGCGCCCCGAGGTTGGTGCCTCAAATTGCTACGATTGCCTTCGTTACTCCGCCTAGCAGCGCCCCAATGCATGCTGCATAACGCAATCTAATAAAACGTACACGGTCACCGATGCAAATGTAGGGACGGCGTGATCTCCTAACTTCTATTTACATTTTTGGTACCCCTGCCACCTGCCTGTAGGATATTACGATCAATAAATTGAAGATTAGATTGAGACGCAGTGATTAACTCAGCTGTCCAAGAAACTACACCAATAATATGCGGAATGGTCTTTATCCGTGGTGTAATCTCTAATTGTATTATGGGCTTGTAACCTACAGTTTTATATGTGGATGTGACGCTTTGCGGTGTTATTTTTTGGGTAACATAGCAAAAAATACCGACGAAAATTTGATGTGGAAGGCGAAGTGGGTGAAATTTTCAAAAAATGGCAAAAGATTTGAATTACATTGGATTTTGTACAGAACAGATGTTTGTGTTATTTATATATCATTCTTAAATTGACGAAATTTGTCCACATTTTGCGTATTTTGAGGTCCATGTGGTTAAGATTGATCAGGAATATGGTTGCCTGTTGGGGCAGTCAGTCGTTCAGGGTGATACGTCAGGTGAGAGTTAAGAAATTCTGTTTAGAGTACTGATGGAAGTGCGAAATATACGGATATCAAATCGAATGTCTTGTCTTTTTAATCGTGGTGTAGATGATATTATATACGGTATTGTTGAGTGGTTCGTGGATTTGAAAATTATGGTGTATATGAGTCTTTAGCAAGGCAGCTTGGTAAAGTAGTCAGGGCTGTGTTTCGCTGATGTTAATGTTAGTGAGAACAGTATGGATACGATGGCTGTGTGTCTGACATGGATGAAGCTGTTTTTAATGGCGTTTATCTCTTCGTTATCTCGATATATACCTGTATTTGGTCATCTGCTACCACCGATTTGTATGTATGTATGTATTTCTAGGCTGATTACCGAAGTAATCGTTGTGATAGGCCATCCTGGGCCTTTATGCTTAGCTATCCTATTAATGTAACACAACAATCTGATTAGCCTCACTTATAAGACCTTCTAACAACTAGTTTTGAAAACCCACCGAGTCTGGACAGACAATTAACCTTATTCCACTCACGCCACTGGTTCCGAATGTCTACATATAAACTATATATGTCGCACACTCCGCTAAGTCTATGATAGGTTCATGTTTCTTTAAAATGAATGACGACATAGCGGGGAGGTAAGCAACATATAGAGCATGTGAAGCACAGCAAATGTCTGAGGGAAAAAGCCCCAACAGAACCACACTGGAAGGGCTACCCAGACCCCCATGGGCAATGGGGTTTAAGGCATTTTCAGCCCAAAAACGCCCTAGTTAGTATACTGGTTAGAGCGGGATTTAAACCAGGTACCCCTGGATTCAAAGTCAAACGCTCTAACCACTACGCCAGCTGCCCCCTACCACTGATTTAGTGGAGTTTGCAACACGTAGGCTGTATGTGGGCTCTCAAAACCAGTGGAGCGATGGAGGTCAACTTAAGGTCCACTGTCTGATCAAGCTAGATGGTTTTTTGGCAATTTGTTTGTGAGTTTTTTATTTTTCTAATTATCGCTAATCCGTTATGTTAATCATAACCCAGTTAAAGGACAAATATTGCTCCAGACAGATAAAAGGGTAATATGGGCCTGTGGTTACCAGCTGTTATAATTTCCTCCCCAGTATTATGTGTGTTTTATATCTGCCTTCTTTATCACACTTTATTACCTTTATTTAAGGATGTCACTTAGATACCAATTAAACAAATATAAAATTGATTTATGAAGAGAATTTTGAAACAGTTCTTTATGCATTAAATATATAGTTAAGTTCATATTCAAATAATAACTCGTTGAGTAAAATCTGATTAACGTTTATATTACAGTAAATGCATGCATTCGATGTATAAATAAACAAGTAAGATATATCATAGTGGCGTGAATATAGTTTGAAATTGCATACTAGGCTCCACTAAAGATTAGTGTTACCAGGTTTGGTTCAAAACAATTGAAATGGTAGTAATATTCAGTGATATGAAAATTAAGGATGAAAATGTCTCGATGGCACATCGCAAGAAAAATATATCACAAGCTTTCGACTGTAAGGAACACCCCTCAAATATAGAGAAACATTCTTCAAATATAGAGAAACATCCTACAAATATAGGGAAATATTTTTCAAATATAGGGAAATATTCTTCAAATATAAAGAAACATTCTTCAAATATAGAGAAACATTCTTCAAATATAGAGAAACATTCTTCAAATATTGAGAAACATACTTCAAATAGAAACATTCTTCGAGAAACATTCTTCAAATATAGAGAAACATTCTACAAATATAGGGAAATATTTTTCAAATATAGGGAAATATTCTTCAAATGTAGAGGAATATTTTTCAAATATCGAGAAACATTCTTCAAATATAAAGAAACATTCTTCAAATATAGAGAAACATTCTTCAAATATAGAGAAACATTCTTCAAATATAGAGAAACATTCTCCAAATAGAAACATTCTTCTAGAAACATTCTTCAAATATAGAGAAGCATTCTTCAAATATAGGGAAACATTCTTCAAATATATAGAAATATTAAAATATATAGAGAACATTTTTTAAAATATAGAGAAACATTCTTCAAATATAGAGAAACATTCTTCAAATATAGAGAAACATTCGAATGTAAAGAACATCCTCCATATGTAAACAACATAGTTGGAATATTAAGAACATCTGTGAATGCAGGAACATTCTTCGAGTGCATAAAACATCCTTTGAATGTAAACACCATTTTTCAGATACAAATATTAAGAACATCCCTGTAAAAATAAAGAACATCCGGCAACAATAAAGAACATGCTGTGACTGTAAATAGCACCCTTCAAATATAAAGCGATTCTCAGAATGTAAAGAACACCCTTCAAATATATGGACCATTCTTTGAATGTAAAGAACACCCTTCAAATGTCTGGACCATTCTTTGAATGTAAATAACACCCTCCGAATATATGGACCATTCTTCGAATGTAATTGACACCCTTCAAATGAATGGACCATTCTTCAAATGTGACTTTTGCATGCAACTAACATTTTTATTTAAAGAACATTCTTTATCATTCTTCACATCACCACCAACAATCAGTTTTGTGAAGTATTGTATTTGAAAGCTTATGATATACTTTTTTGTGATGAGCGATACAATTGTTACCACTTCTTGGTGTTAATTTTTTAACGACTCGGCGGCCACCATAATGATCGTATATACAAAAATAAAAAGGTAACGCCTTTTGCACTAACAAACAGCATTCTTCTTGTCTAGAAGTATACCTCGTCAGGAGCCAATGTTTACAGAAGCTTGTGTTAATGCTGAACTTATAAGAGTCGATAACATGTAAACCTTTAATTTTTGTATTACATGATATTGCCAACACGGTTACCCACATATCTAATAATTATAATATTCAAAAATACGACAAAAGTACGACTAACGAAATCGTGGCAAGAAATAATGCGCAATACTGTCGCATTTTGTACTTCCACGAATTCCAGTTCACTCGGATTCTTTGGCACGTTATTTAGCAACAGTTTGTAATATTTTGGGCGTTGTCAAATCTCTTGTATCGAAAACAAATTCGGAATGTATTTGCCACGATAGCCACTCCCGGCCGACTATGTTATCCTAAAGACTTGCATATCACAAATAAAACGATCGTCAAACGGGACTGTCGGTTCGTACCGACGTATATTGCTGAGAAAACAGGGCTCCGTTGACGTTCTCCAACCATGCGGTCATCCACATGTGTTTATCCTCGGGCATGAGATCGTTTTCTAGAATGTACTGTTTCACGTCGTTGTAAGCGTATGAATCATTCACATCTCGCTGCGTGTGCCAAGATTTCCACGTCTTCGCAGTGTTCAAACGCGCTGAATTATCGTTCTTGATATCCGGAAGTCGTTCGTGGGTTTCTGGCGTGTCGTGCGAACACTGAGTCGATTTCTTGCTTCCAGTTTTATTTTCATCGTTTCTCAGACAGTCTAGCATACGGTCGCTATCTTCTACAATATTGTCATTTTCTACTATTGCGATATCTTCCTTTTTAATCGGATATTCTTGCTCTACTATATTTTCGACTACGTGTGTTTCACTGGAGATATGAACTACTTCCCGTCCTACTGTGGATGCTTCATCTTGTAACCGTACTTTCGGATTCGCTTTCGTGTCTGTTTTAACATCGCCCTTTCCCAAATTATGCGAATAAAACGGAAGACTTATCTGCAATCGTTTTGTCAGATTATTAAGACCTCCGGCCTCGTTTGCACGCGAATTTGTTATTTCTAACTGCGTGTCACTATGGTGTAATGTGGTCTCCACCCTGTCAGGTATGTTCGTTACTTTACGACGATGGAGATTAAAAGCGGCCGTTGAGTATTCCGGTTTTCGGTGCTGTTCGTAGGGCATGGTGCTTTTTTCTCGCGTTGACCTCATCTGCCTTGCCGCCGCTGCATCCAAGCGGTGTATTTTGCTGCTTTGCATTTGCTGAACTGGTTTAAATGTTGGACTGGCGCTTGGACTAGTCAACGCGCATGAGACCACGGTCAAATCCGTTTCGTCGGCCAAGTTCCTTTGTGAAACCCAGGCGTGGCAGTCGAGTGGAGGTAGTATGGAATAGTCATTCGCACGCTTGGTGACGCCAGCACCAAGTTTCTTTTGTTCGTGGAAACGTACAATCTTGACGTGAGACGCGGGGAACTGTTTGCCCGTGATATTTCCGGCGTTGCTTTCGCGACCGCCGCAGTTTGAACCAAATCGTTGCCTGAAATCGTAAATTCCGTTGTTCATCAACGTACTGTCTGATCGCATTGGGGCGATTGTCCGTAACACCGAGTGCGCACTGTCGGCGTGACGCCGCGAGAATGCCTGAGACGTCAAGAAAGTTTGCTGTCGCCTGACTTGAGCGGCATCCGGGTTTGCTGGCATGTTCGGTAAATTGTCGTGGAATGAGGACAATCGGCATCCTTTCTTGTTGACCATATCGTCCGTTTGCGATACTCGATGGCATATAGAAGGTCTGTCTGTAAATAAACAGTAATAACATTCGGTTCCTAACCAGATATTTGGTACTTTCATCTTTGAATCTACGATGGAATAATTACACAGTAAAATTTATAAATATATTAATGCTTGATTCGTTTTGAGGTAAGGGGAAGCCGAACTACAGAATTGATCTGAAATATTCGTTACGTTTTTTAAAATAGCCAAGGACGAATGCGCAAAACCATATGAGCCTTTCTATGAGATTGAAATAGCAAGATTTTTTGAGTAAATAAATGCGACCTACATAGCGTTTTAAAAATCACCGATTGATCTGAGAGTCATTCTAGCAAGAATTTCTGAGTAAATAAATGCAAACTAAATAACGTTTTAAAAATCACCGATCGATCGAGAGTCATTCTAGCAAGATTTTCTGAGTAAATAAATACGAACTACATAGCGTTTTAAAAATCACCGATCGATCTGAGAGCCATTCTTATTGAAATCAGACTGGATCTATGTTACATAAGGCCACGTTCGACGAATGCAAAGTTATCGATAACATACTATAAAAGACAGCCACAGATAATACTGGCACTTACCAGTGTTTACTCGATATCGATAAAGCAGTGGTGCGAATCTCCCTGCATTGAAGACTCGATTGTGGTGTTAAAAATGTCTAGAACTACTGGCGAGTGTCACATACGTAGCTATTAAAAATTGATAAGAATTACGCGACAATGCCCGGACGCATCAAAACAGACGGGTTACGCGATTACTAAGCGTATAACGAAGGTTAAAATTGGGTTGATTTGACAAATCGCCATTTGCGTTCGATGAAACAATTTAACTCGTTTAACGCGTCCTACATAAAAACATTTTAAATAATTTAATACCATGTAGTGTACATAGGACAAAAATAGTGTCCGATATATCATGTAGTTTTCGTAATCAATACAGCCGAACTCGTTGTATAGAGCTTGTATCATGGGCGACGACAATGGCGCGGGTTAACTATTACACACGCCGCCATGAACAACGACCGAGGCGGTATAATGCCAGCGTTTCTATGCCCATTTGTTGTGAAGAGGTGAGCTCCGTCGAGCGTAGACCCTCCGCCAAGTCGTCCGGTGACTATTGTCCGTTTCGCCGGTTAACTCGAGGAGTTAAGTCCGTTATCTTTTGTGAGACGAGTCTGTTAAACCGGGAGATTAGTATTATAGTAGTTGTATATTAGAACTTGTTATTACGCTGTTAGGGCGAATGTGTATTCGTTAATTGCCGAACTCCACTGCCCGAGGCGATGAATGGCAGTGCTATTATCTGGTTCGATATCGCGATTGGAGTTAACGCTTGACTTAGAAAATGTTACCCATTCACCTGCCGTCTCTTAATATCGTAATTTTCCGATAATCGATAACGCAAAATAAAAAAATGCAGCAGTAAAATAACTCAGGGTTTTCCTTAATTATCCCGGGATCATCAAATCGATTTCCCGTAATTATATATCAAATTAGAGTGCATTAAAGAAATCTGGCTGTAAAATACGTGAAATTTATGGTTGACTATAATATTATTATATTGTTTGTTGGGACGTTCGGATCTCAGTGTGTTGCAAATGTCATGTATACCATAATGGACGGGAGAAAATTCCCTTCTTTTCTCGGTCTAGCTTCATTTTGCTTACTCACGATGGGGATGATTTGGCAGAGTTTATGTAGTGATTGGAGGGTCAATGAGACGCATCCAGGTTTTATGTGGTCTAACCACGCTTTCAATTTCGAGGTCAACCCACCCGTTTATGTTAACTCACCGCGAAGGAGATATATAGGTACGCTGAAGACAATCTTTGAGGCCGAAGGCAAACTGGTTCAAACCGATACACAGTGCTGTATTGGTAGTCATATACAAAGCAGGCTGTAAATTTATAACTTCACGAACTGGATAATTCATGGGAACGTTCAAGAAACCAGCTTTACGGGTGCTTGGATAACATGCGAGAAAAAAGGGGAGAAAAATCGCCGAAATCAAGTTATTATAGACTCCACGACCTCAAAATGTCCGGTTTGGTGCTCTCCCCAACTGAGCTACAACGAGACTTTCTTCGATGCGCAGACAAGATTTTTTCCGCATTTTCCATTCGTTCTTTCGTGATAATTTAAAATCTACATATTGAATTCAAGACTAACAGGCACCTTGATATAAATAACAATGCAAAAGTACAACAATTTTATGTTTATTACAACATACGATAGGTTTCTTGGAATGGACATTGACAATACAGGACGATCGATAAAAGAAATATATATAATAAGGTTGTTAATAATGTATTTGAGATTTCATTTAAAACGAGTAAAGAAATAACGTCATGCCAACTGCTTTGAGGGTGCAGATCATTGTGTTAAATTTTGATACACGCATAATAAATTAGAAAGCAGTCGGTCGACTATCTGACCATTTTCAGCAAATCTTATCCCTACTTCAAGAAAACGCCAACGTCTCAAAGGGGTCTTGATATGAGCATATCATGTATAAAAACACGATTAGTTGGTAAATATGTAATGCTTGGGGCATAAACAAAATTTATTAAGATATGTTTAAACAGAGCGTGGATGAAATACTCAAAAATATAACTTAATATTTTGGTGAAAACTTTTTCAGTTTGTATAGTGTAGGTCTATATCGTAAGAGAGAGCGGATTTCAGTATTCTGAAAATATGGTGTAGAGCGGAGATCCACAAAATTTAATTCTATTGTCGATTATTGTAAAAGTGTTTCAGGCGGTAATTTCACACATTACTGTTATGGGGGGTGTTATGACAAGCTATAATAACTTTTGAAACTACTCGCCTCGAAGAACCGCTTCATGCAAGTCATGCTTCATCGCAAAAATGGCGAATATGTAATTATTTGTGATGGACACCAGAGTTAACTTACAAGATGGGTATCCGTAACTTGTTTGGTTTTAAAGGGTACTTTGGGAAATTTTTAATTAGATGTGGGTGAACAGTTTAGTCTTATACATTGTAATTTATGATTTGCGGATAAATTATTAGCCTTAACTTCACAGTCGTTGCAAAGATAAGCTATTGCATACTATACGGTTTGTAACATTCGCCGCAATTATGGGCGATCGACTCTGTGTTTTCATATATAAATATCCTCTATTTCATAAGTCGGACACGCGATTTCAACTCAGTGTTTTTCAAAGAAACGCGACGAATTAAATTAAAAATTTGTGGGGTACAAAATACGCCAGGAAGAGGTTAGATGTGAATGCGTGGTATCGCAGAGCTTCGATTGAACTGCAGGCGACTGTGTTACATTAAGGTATGTTGTTGAGTTTTACGTTATCCGTCACCCTACTTCCAATGAGTGTTTGTGGCAGATATTCAGCGTAGATACGCTTCGACACTCGCATAAGACCCAATCTGGGATAAATGACTTGCTGAGGATCACCGAAGAAATTCAACCATAGGGCTGTTTTGAAACTGCGACAGTCTAGTCCAGAGCTCGTACCACTCGACTAACTGCGTCCCAATTAACGTTTGATTACATAGAACAGGTGACATCAAATGAAGCAGTTACTCAATGTAAGGACCAGTACCCCTAATTGTGCTGTTCTAGGTGATACAGGAACCTTCAGTATCAAATACGTGTGCATGTCCCGGATATTAACGTATTGGCAGAAGATCGTCTCTTCCAATGACTTTGTTTTATCTACCGTCTTTAATTTAACCCCAAAACAACCCAAATCCGAAACGTAATTGGCAGTTTAATGTTATAAATTCACTTAACAATAAGAACAAGCACACATAATCTTGAAGTTGAACTAGGTCGAAGAACCGCTACTCATAGGCACCTCAGAATCTGTAAGCTCTGTGAATTTTCACAATTTGAAGATGAATTCCATTTCATTTTAGTGTGCCCTGCACTAAGTGACATTCGTAAAAATTCTTGCCTCGCTACTTTTGCCATCAGCCAACTCACCATAAATCATACGAATTTTTTTGATGAAAAGAACTGCTACTTATTATCTAAATATATCTTTGAATCTAACAATAAACGCGAACGTCTCCTCAATATCTAATAACTTCCCACCAACGCATGTAACTGTACCTGTTCCTCAATTGAAACCGATTAACTTATATGCTTATTGTCCTAAAAGAATTTTTTTATTCCACGAACTCTAAATACACAATAGGCCTACTTGTATTAGTTGGTGTACTTGGTAGTGTATTGTTTTTCTGCTTTGTCATTACAAATACCCATCCGGTTATACTAGTCACGGATTCTAATATCATGTCATAGGTATTTTCGACGAACTGTTAACAATGTCAGATAAGAAATCTAAATCTCACTGTTGTTTTTCGTATATAGCAATGTATGCAGGCTTTTCGTGTACTTTTGGTGCGTTTTATTTATATTGATTGTCGTATCTGTCGTATTTTTAAGGAAAATTTCACAAATCGGACAAATATGACATATACATATCACACTCATGTATTTTTGTATATAGCCAAGTACGTTTTTTTATCTTTCGATGTACATTTTGTGTGTTTTAATATTTCTATATTGTTTTATGTATATAGATAATTGTGCTGGGACTTGTGGGCGATAGCCCGAGTCTTTTCTATCAATAAATTGATGAAGTATCATTCTCATTTCTCTATAAACAGGAGCTCCAACACTGGAAATATTAAAAACAACGCCCTTTCAATGTAAAGACATAAATATACGTTGCATCTTACGGAATACTCAATACGTGACAGAATTTCCAATGTTTATTGATTTTATAAGAAGTTAGAATTCGCCGTTCGAAGAAACCTTCCCCACACCAGTTGTTTTGTTATTGTCGTGTTTTGAATATTTTTGACATTTTCGCATATTGATATATTGATAATAAACGTATGCAGCAAGCTACCGTTGTATAGCGAAATACAACATAAAATTGATGTAGATTCACGCATAAAACATTTCTCAGAATGCAATAAATCAATAATTCGAAACATTTCTTCAGAAATGTACGAGATCCCTGTCTACATGCATATAAAGATGATTATAATAATCTTCCCTGACACGCTTTCTAATAATTTACTCTAAAAATGCTACTCAACCATCAAATAACCCAAACTACTCACCGGAACAGTGACGCTGTACTGTTGAAATGCCAGAAATGCGAGCACGTGAATCCAACTGTGATAGTGATCAAAGTTGCGCATGTATTTGTGTTGCGAGGCCTTTATCACATTGTGAAACGATTTACCTGACGCATACGTCCCCTTGGCTGGTCGTCAATGATAAGTGATTGCTCTTTTTAATTATAAAACGAAATTACAACTTTGCGGATATAATAATATATATACCGCCTCCTCCGTTCCCAACACAGCGACCGCAAATGTATCGCCATCACCCACAAGGAAAACAGTCCGTCTACAAAAACTAACCCGGGCAACAACATGATCAACCTTACTGACTTAATAGCTCTTCGTAACTTTCATACCACACCCATTCGGCATGACCGCTCTTCCAATCATCCGGGAGGGGGGGGGGGCGCTCCTTAATCTACATCCGCCCAACTATTCTATACTCAAGACTTTATACGATAGAAAAAAATCTTCACGAATGATATCGACATTGCAAGGGTCAAAATTAAAACAAACAACAAACCACTTATAGTCGCTTCAATACACTGGCCTCCCCAATCTAACACAAATATCTTTCTACAGCAACTCGAAGATGCACTAAACCACCCCATACTAAAAGGTACTAACATTATTTTATTTGAAGATTTCAACGTAAATTGGTATGGCACTAACCCAGATAAATCTAATATCCCTAACATAATAGAGCCACTTAACATAAGACAGCATATCTACAGCTCAACAAACGTGTCTCCCACTGGAAAATGCTCATGTATTGACCTCATCTTCACACCGTCATGTCTTCCTATCTACCAATCTGGCATTATTTACAATGATATGCATGGTGGGAAGACATGGCATAACTTTACTTACATTTCTGTCAAAACAACGACACAAAAATCAGAACGCAAATTAATTTTCAAAAGAAACTTTCGTCATTTTAACGCGGAGCAATTCACTACAAGAGCTAACGAAGTATTATCCAATATTACAGTGTCACACGACCATGATGTTTCAGATCTCGCAGAACGTCTCGAAACTACAATAACTAATATCTTAGATGATCATGCCCCATTCAAGTATACCCGTGTCCGAGACACGCGCAAACAGTGGCTCACACCAGATCTTGTCAGGCTGATATCGCAAAAAAATCGTAAATTCAAACAAGCCAAAAAAACGAATTCCAAAAACCATCCGTTATGGCTAGACTATCACAGACTACGCAACCAGGTCAAAAGTAAAACCCGCCTGGCAAAGCAATCATACTACCACTCACTAATTAACGATAGTCGTAACGGTGGCTGGGATGTTATTAACAAATTAACACATAAAACCGAAAATAACACTATTATAACAGAACTAACATGTCCCAACACTAATAGAAGCCTTACTAACGACGATGATATAGCACACTGCTTTAATACCTTCTTCAGCAATATTGGATCTGATATCAATGTCGAACTATCTAGTAAAAACTCACCACCAGTTGAGGCATGGAAACTAAACTATGGTGGATTCAAATTCTCACATGTTACAGACTCGGAAGTCTCCAAGGAACTGATGCACTTATGCAACAAGAAAAAGGGAGGAATCAAAGAAATACCAACTTTTGTATATAAATCACTCTGTCCATTATTAACACCCATCCTCACTTTAATAATCAACAAAACCATATCAACAGGCACCTTCCCTACAATATGGAAGACAGCATTAGTTATATCTATCTTCAAATCGGGAGACTCAAAGAATCCGTCTAACTACCGTCCTATATCCTTGCTGCCAATACTGTCCAAAATCACTGAAAAAATACTGTCAAAACAAATGAGATCATATTTAGAAAAAAATTCCCTTATCTCTACAAATCAATTTGGATTTCGTACAAACCATTCGACACAAAACCTACTTCTGCAGCTGACCAACAAATGGCTTCGCACCCTTGACAACTCAAAAGATGACAAATACATATGTCTTACATCCTTAGATATTAAAAAAGCGTTTGATTCAGTAGACCATAATCTTTTGCTCACTAAACTATCAAATTTCTTTTCCTTTCACCCCCGATCTATTAAATTGATATCCAGTTATCTCAGTGGGCGTACACAATCTGTCAAATCAAATAATGTCACTTCACCTCTACTTCCCGTCCGAGCGGGAGTCCCACAGGGCTCTGTCATAGGCCCACTTCTTTTTCTTACATATGTCGATGACGTTACAAAAATAGACTCCTGTTACTTATTTGCCGATGACTGCATTCTAGAAAAACATGGCGCTACTATCAATCAAGCTATAGACTTGACCAACAGTGCTATGCCTGCAATTTGTTCCTGGTACCAAACTAACTTACTAAAACTCAATAGTAACAAAACCAACACCATCATCCTATCTAATAAAAACCCATACTCATCTATCTCTGCACAAGTGATAGTGGAAGATCATGCATGTGACTGGAGCACATCTATAAAATACTTAGGCTTACACATTGACTCTTCACTCTCCTGGAACGATCACATACGCAAAATAAAA
>WURV02182063.1:0-13168 GCA_011762755.2 Epimenia babai
TTAGAATCTAGAAATATAAATACACATGTATACATAAAAACATAAAATTGATAAGAAAATATATACTGATACACATAAAATGTTAGGAAACACATTCAATCATAGAGAGGGGAAATCCCACATGCAATGTATGGATGAAATATTGTGATATCGCCATGGGTTAGCGGACACTCTGGTCACATTTGGACCCAGTGATATTGGAGGATAGTGGTATTTCCATGGTGGCTAGTGGTATTGTAATGGTGCATAGTGGTATTGCAAGCTGACTTGTATAGCCCTATTATGATGAACTCTACGGACATGAGACCTACATCTGCCTCATGAACAAACTCTCTTGACTATGTGGTTATTGCGGTTGGACAGGCCACCCAGTTATGAAATCGTAATGTGTTTATTTGGTGGCTATTTATTTTGGATATCTCTACGCGCGCAATTGCTCTATTCCATGTAAATGCGGGTGGGACATTCCACACTTTTATTTTACATCAATGAATTGGTGTCATATCCATACTGATAGTTTATGTCTGGAGACAAATTACTCGCGAATATGTACAGTTGTAGGTGTTTCATCCTCATTGTTTCTAGCATATGTAACTAATTCCATAGAGCCTATATGCATCATACTCACTCTCAATTTTTAGTCTGAAAACATATTCTTTTTCGGACTTATTAAGCTCAAATTATTGTTCTTCATATAATAATTTATTGAAGTGCAGTGTTGTATCTTTGTACAGTAGGAGCTATGAGGATACGAATATCACAATACCAAGGAGAGAGCTATACATGTTGCTGCTGGATTTAAGGCGATCACAAGATGCTCTCATCCACCACATCAGACTTAGCTCCATTCGCGTGCGTTGAATATACTGCTATAATGTACTCTAGTCTATTTTACGTAATCACCAATGTCTGCCAAGAATTAAAACCCTGTTATGTTGACTAACCCATCAGTTGACTTTTATGTTGTTTCCAACTCAACAAATTGCGTTGTTTTTATCAGGTTATACTACAATAGGAAATGAGCAAGATTTTCGTGCTTGAATATTGAGAAAGATTTGTCGTGGAATGGTTTATCATAACAATATCTTCGGGATGTAACACGGCAATGTTGTACGTGTGACTGACATTTAATTATAAAGTGGCACCAAAACCTTGCCTTCACCTTTTATGTTTACCTTATATTTACCGATTATTATTTATTGGGTCACAGTTTTAAGGAAACTGCCAATTAGACCAGTAGTTTTAATAGGGGCTACAGCATTTTTAGCTCACCCGAGCTTTTATCGATAATAATTTCAAATTCAATGATCATGATCATGAGACGTCAGAATGTTGTCAGACTGATTCAAAATCGGGATTCCAAGTTGATTATTTTTCGTACTTTAAAAACTTGCAGGAGGGTGAACATGATTCACGTCCAGAGTTAAGAAATTCATGGCTTCAAAAGTGCAGGATATGGACTCATTGGGTGTCCAACTACGTATTCCTCATCACACTCTCACTGCAAGTTAGTCCACACAATTTTTTTTTTTATTTATTTAGTTATAGGCTGACTACCGAAGTAATCGTTGTATTAGCATGAGATTAGATTTTTTAACCCGTTGTATTATAGATTTAGACATTTTTCTTTGCCCGCTTTGACTACATTTTCATTATTTTTCACTATTCCATAGGGCGTGTGCACGAACGTCACATGACAGCTCTAGCAGACGACGCGCCGCCATTGTTCTGGCAAAAAAATCTGCAATTACGTTTAATACGCATTGTAATAAAGCTATTATTCAGCAGTAAATTGCATTATTCTACAAAGATTTTCTATAAATTTAAAACTATAATGAATCGAACAGACTGGAATGCTAATAATAAGTACCTTGACTGTTTAGATAACGATAGTAGAGAGCGATATTTACTAAAACTGTTGGCGCCAGCGGTGAAGTGGTTAAGCGCTGCCTTTCATGCGAGAGGTTGCGAGTTTGAACCAGCACGAATCAAGAACTTTTTCCCGCGCCTTCCGCAATAGGAAATGAGCCAGATTTTCGTCTTTAAATATTGAGAAAGATTTATCATGAAATGGGTTATTACTAAAATAAATCTGGGCAATATGTACGTGCAACCGACATTTAATTATCAAAGAGTACAAAAACCTCATCTTTTCCCTTTAAAATGCAGCTTCATCAATGGCGTTGATCAGTTGATCAGTATGAGTTAGAACCTGAGGACTGGTCAAAAAATGATGGATTTTGGCCAAATTTTACATATATTGATATCGTTAATGATTTAATTTACTGTCCAAGTGCATACACATTGGATGAACACAGAGCCTTCTAATATCCAGATGCCTCCAATCAATTTGTGTTGGATTTGTGTCTACACTTACCAGCGTTATGACATACAATAGTCGTCAAAGTCAACAAAAGACAGCTATCCGCAATAGATTTTAACAAATAAACACAAATTTGTTAAGACCCATACACAAAGCAACGCTAGGATATCTCCCCTGGGTTTGACAGTTAACCACAAAGATGGCGGCTACTCCGCTTGAATTTTGTGCACACGCCCTATTGCTGCATTAAGCCAGTATAATTTTTTTGTTAGCAGACGATAAGTTGCGGCACTTCTTCATGTAGTAGTGCTGATAAATGTAGATACCACTAATCAATTTGCACAAAAATTGTGGTTGATCAAAAAGGCTCTGATGCCTGCACTGACCTCCCCAGAGGGCCATATTAGTCAACCAACTTTAAATTTTGTGTTTTTTGTGTTTTTCTAATCTGTCCTGTAATATTTTTAGTTATATTTTCTTTATAGCCTATGTGATCTTAATTTATATACCTTTTTTACGTATGATTTATTCATGGAATACCGAGTTCGATTTTGAACCGTATTCTTTGTGTTTGATAGCCATGTGTTAAAAAGGCACTATAAATCAATAAAATTTTATTTCATTTAAAAAATACCTATCCCATTAACATCCTCTTCGGCCCGTTTATATATTGTTTAAAATTTAACCTTGATTAATGTCTGTGACAGATTATCGATATCATCATATTGACCATTGTCGACTTCACGCCCTCACGCAACCGTTCCATGACACTCATCGTTGTAAGTGCACTGAAAATTAACCATCCAGTAAACCAAAGAAAAATCAAAGTGACATGTACGCTTTGGCATTCTTAGTCTGATGATCACTGATTGCGATTTGCCAGTCTTCCGGCCTCTTCCTAGGTAACAGAATTTCCCTTATAGTTATTCATAACAAACTTTCGTCTATAAATATGTCTGGATTTCATTCCATAAAGCTTAACGAAACATATTACATATACACGAAAGCTCGTTCATGAATCAATTCTAATAGTCTCAAAAGTTGTTACCCTAGAATTTCCTCTTCCTGCATTGACCTTTCTACCATATTTACTATCGACCTTTTTACCATAATTGATTTAAACAGCATTTATTTAAACAGCCAGGTTTATATGAGCTGGAGAGAAATGCACAGGAAAAAACCTATACCCCTGATGGGACTATTCCATCTATTTATAGAACCACATTGGCTATCTTAATTACCATCACAGGTTTATATGAAACTTTTCTCGTTATTTTGCGCATATCTCATTAAATACCACTATACATACTGCAATATAGCAAACCGGTAAATATGCTTCATTGCCTATCTATGTGGGCCTTTGCCTAATTTTGAAGCAATGATGCTTGCACTTGACACATGGTATATATGCCAGTGTGCAATTTACGTCATGGTGACGGGACTGAGGTCATTATGTGACACTCCCATGACACTGCCTCTAGCTCCAGCTTGCTCCGTCAGTATGCCGTGTAATTTGTTATTGACAGGGGCAGGTGATTATGGTAATACTCATGACCCTCAATCTCGCTGTTACTTTGTTCGCATCAGGTAATCTGCACCGTATCATTTGGTGATTTAAGCTAACAGTTAGTAGCCATGTTAACATGAGTTATCCTATATCGAGAGAGTGCCATATGTTATCTTACGGATGGAAAATTATTTTTCCCCTTTTTTGCAGCGGCAAACAACTTTGATTTCACGATTACACAAATTCTACAATGTGACCTTTCGTCTGTTATTAATTTACCGACCTCGTCATGAACACTGTACTGAATTTGGCCGAATGATGTTGCAAATATCCCACAATTCTCCACTATTAATTCATTAGCCTTATTGTGAACCCCGCAATGAACCTAGCTAAACAACTTTACCGTACACATCCCACTATCGTCTTGTCTTAATTCAGTAGTTTTCTAAGAATCCTGCGGCGAATTTGGCCAAACGACTTCATTGCTAGAATTTATAGACTTTTTATATAGACTAACTGGTTTATTGATCACAAGCTTCCGCATAAGCACTATGCTTTATCAGGTGATAAACGTCATTGCTGACATCCCAGAATCCCCTTGTCGTAATTCATTAACCTTTTGTGAATCCCGCAGGGTATTTGGCCAAATAACTTCATTGCTGACATCCCACAATCCCCTTGTCTTAATTCATTAACCGTTTGTGAATCCCGCAGGGTATTTGGCCAAATAACTTCATTGCAGACATCCCACAATCCTCTTGCCATAATTCATTAACCTTTTGTGGATCGCGCAGTGAACTTGGCCAAGCGACTTTATCGCAGACATCCCACAATCCTCCTGTTAGGTCAGACCTACTTATCCACTGTGCTTCTCTTCGCTGGCATCTACATCGCGATTTATCGCTTAGACGTTAGTACTGGTAACTCTGTTATGCCTCCTCATTCATAACATTTGGTATTTTTAATGGCGGTTGTGATACACTTAGACTAATGTGTAATATACAGTCAAACCTGCCCGAACGGCCACCTGTATTAAGCGGGCACCTGTCGTAACGGTCACTTCAAATTCATCCCGACATGTAAACTAGTCAAAATGTCAAACCTGGATCAAACGGCCACCTGTCTTAATGGCCACTTTTTCGTGTTCCCGTGAGTGGCCGCTTAATAGAGGTTTGACTGTACTCTGAATGATGTAAAACACGGTGTCAACAACATTCATAATATACAGTTATTGTCTTCATGAATATGCCTGAATTCGATGGTTTTATGTGGTATTTGCATTTGCCAACACTATTTACCTTAATAGCCTAGACAGGAGGCGGTTTTATAATAAAATTAGTAATTCTGTTTTTTTTTTGGTTGTGGTGAGTGTTTCGTCTTTGTTTTTCGGCACTTCGGTGAAACACCAGTTTGTATATACTATGTAGTATGTGCAATGTACAATAAAATACACTGTTCTAAATACTAAAGTACAGTGTATACTAAAATACGGTATAATAGATGAGTAAGTCACATGTTTCTTCACTGTGCGGTCAGTGATGGGTCACTAACATATCGATACTATATACTACACAATAAACAAACAAGTTTCCTAATATTTTGGACATTTGAGAATTTGAGAATATAGCCACTTGTGCTCTTTTTGGGTATATTGTAGAGCCTTTTTATTTCAGGTGTATTGTCATATAGGCTTTTATATAAGGTGTATTGTCACACACGCTTTTTTATCTAGTGTATTGTCACATACGCCTTTTTATCAGGTGTATTGTCACACACGCTTTTTTATCAGGTGTATTGTCACACACGCTTTTATCAGGTCTATTGTCACACACGCTTTTTTATCAGGAATATTGTCACACGCTTTTTTATCAGGTGTATTGTCACACGCTTTTTTTATCAGGTGTATTGTCACACGCTTTTTTATCAGGTATATTGTCATACACGCTTTTTTTATCAGGTGTATTATAACATACGCCATTGAACACCATCTGCTCATGGGAGTCTGGGTGGCCCTGTATGGTTATGAAAGGTATTTTTCCTTCTGACACTGCTAAGTCATTGATTTTTGAAGGCTATTTACAATGAGATAACGAGATAATGGATAGGTAAGCACCATAAGAGGTCATCTAATGGGCATCTGAAGCACTTGAATTTTAATTAGCACAGTTGTTGAATAAATCATAGGACTGTGATCGAGATGACCGTGGATCAAATTCTGCTCTATCCAGTATACTACATACTGCATTTTCAGGCAGAAAGCACCCTAACACGTATTTTGCCCATAGCTGGGTGTCCGGGTATCCATTGCAGTGTGGCTATGTAAGGGCTTCTCTTTGATGTGTCTGCGCTTAAGATGCTTTCTACTTTCTGATTGGTCTCTATGGCACTTATCTCTCCACTATTTAGTGATGTAAATAAACGTTAACTGTCGCAGACTTAGCGGAGTGTACGACATACAGTATGTAATCCGTGGTCATTCAGAATCGGTGGCATGAATTGGACATGGGTCATGGGTCAATTGTCTGCTCGGATATGGTGGGTTTTTGACTACCGTGTTTTTCCTTCACCCCTTACAACTGAATAACTGAGCCCAATCTCATGCTAATAAACTTGCTAACCATATAGGCTAGCTTTGTAAAGGGCCAAGTATACCCTACACAACGATTACTTATTGTTAATCAGCGCATGAAACTAACCAACTAACACGCTCTCTCCATTCAGGTACATTTCCACACATGCGCTTTCATCTTTACTTATAAACAAGTACAGCTTCTACATGAATACACTATTCTTTGATATAATATAAAATATCCATTTTATTTGGATGTTTTTGGTTTGTCAGAATTTTTCGACAACATTCCTTGTAATTTGTATTCGATTTATCCATTATAAACGCTATGCATATTTGCTCTTGATATGTGGTTTATTGAATTTATTTTCCTCAATCGTCGATTCAAGTAGCGACACTTTAAAACTACGAGTTGTGTTAATACAGATGTCCAGTCGTCTACCCCCGCTCTTTCAAACCTCATTGTTACTCCACATTCAATGACGGCAAATGCTACCGTCAATGCCACCCCTTCATCAGTTCCAGGTAACGATTTTTATGCTGTCACATAAATTGTAATGTTTCTTGTATTTTTTTAAAGCATTTATCAAGGGAGCTAATCGTCGAATGGTCGGAGCAGCAGCGGATTTGTAACCAAAATGTCGCTGGTCAAAAATACCCATCAGATGGCTGTTGTCCGGTGATCCTCAGCATTTCATTTACCTCCGATTCACTAGAGTGGACCCGTTTCCAAAATGGGATGGATTGTATATTGCGCCGAATAGCTGCCAGGAACATTGATCGTAAATCGCTTCTGAGTCTCTCTTGGATATTTCTTACAGTCTATAACTATTATAATTGATCTTGCTGCCAGTAGGTAAATTACCTAATAATATTGATATTAGAAACCTTCGCAGATTAAGTTCTTATATTGATTGGGAAGGTGAGTTTATTGCTTTTATTTTTAAAAATCACCGGCGTGTATTAATGTTAATGATGCTATTCGACACCTGGTGATGTTTATTTATGTTTATCTGATTACTGTGAATTTAATTAGTCTGTCTACTCGGTTCATTAAACAGATCGGTTAATCTAACAATAATTAGATAGATCTATCTCCTTTCTGAATGTTATGTTCTTCGCCCCTTCTGATGTATTTATAGGTGTTATTTCATTATGAAATATTATGTATATCGCATTAATAAGTTAATTGATCACAGCTCCTATAGCTGTGTATTGTTTCGCTTTTATTGCCTCCCCTAATGCATCTACGCGCATTTGTATAGCCGATCTGCGTTGTGTGTTTCAGTGAGTCTGCCATCTAACAACAACACGCAGTCAAACACTACAACATTTCCCAACATAGGTAAGTCCGAATTGAATATTAAAAAATCATCGCAGCGCCTCTCATCCACTTAATTCACACGATCTCTACATGCTCCTCGCCCCCGCTCCCTGCGCGCCCATTACGCCAGTACTCCACAATAAGATTCCACACCCTATGGCAATGCTAATTGTTTATTGCTTCTTGGGAAGTTATTCTAATCGCACTTTGTCCATTATACATTCATGCGTTCATCCGTCCATCCGTTCGTCCATCTGTTTGTCAGATGTTAACCTTTTTGCAAATCTATACAACTGTTTATTGAAGACCTTTCCTATTTGGCAGTTATCTCTGGGTTGCTCTTATTCAGATTTCCTTGGGCTATCATCATCTAAGCAAGACGGTCTAGTGCTGTCTGCTGATGTCTTTTTACTGAAAAATCCATTTCTCAAAAACTTTATCGTAGAGCTTTGTCATTTGACAGAAGTTGTTTCCAGGCTAGTCTTATTTAGATTTGTTTGGGCTATCAGTATCTAAGCAAGACGGTCTGGTGCTGTCTGCTGATGTCTTTTTACTGAAAAATCCATTTCTCAAAAACTTTATCGTAGAGCTTTGCCATTTGACAGAAATTGTTTCCAGGCTAGTCTTATTTAGATTTGTTTGGGCTATTAGCAACCAAGAAAGACGGTCTGGTGCTGTTTGTACTTTTGCTGGAAATGTTTTTTAAATTTTGTTGAGGTCTGTTTTTTTGGCAGATGTTGTCTCTGGAGTGGTCTCGGTCAGATTTCTTTTGGTAGCATCATCTCAGTAAAGGGAGGTAAATTTTAAGGTTTTCTCGAAAAAAATCGCCTTGAAAACTGTTTATCATAGAGCCATATTCCAGGAGCTCTTCCTGGATCATTTACCTTAGGATTTGTCATTGGTGTCAAGGGAGATAATAATGTATTGATGTTTCTTACATTTTGTAAGGAAAACATAATACATATACCATGGTAATTTAATCGAGATCCTTTTTACTGCGGTTTCATTGTTACAGACTTATTGAATTCATTGACCTCAAAGCAAAGAAAAAATTTCATTCGATGCTTCTAAAATTTTTTAGTGAACACTGTGCATAACTTTGATCACTGTAATTATCATAAATTCATAAATATGCTAAACCTGTGTTGGCTGGGCTGCTGAGGTTAGTTAGTGCATCAGTCGATCCATAGCCAGTATTTTGTCAGTAGTATCTAAAAGACCAGGAATGCGTTTCATGTCCTACAAAATGTTACATTCCAATGTAGTTCTTTCATTAACCCCTCCAGTCACTTCTCCCCATAATAGCTGTTTGGTGGCTGACATTTAGTCTAGACATACCCCAGGGTGATCTCCACGCTCGTCAAATTAATGTTTGACTTTGTCTTTATTTATTCTCGCTAGTAATTCAGTCATATTCTTTATGTTTTTCTTTTTCAATATTTAGATTCGATATTTTAGAGCATTTGGGACTTCTTTGGTATCTGATGGACGCAGTAGTCTAACGTAACGTAAAACCACAAAGATTTTTATAGTATATAATTGGTATTGAGAGATATTACAATTTAACGCGTTAATGTTTGCGTGAGTAAATAGATAAATAAAATGGTTGAATTGGTATTTGCGAAATTTAAATCAAATTTCTGCACCAGAAATTAATTGATTATGTTGATCGATAATTATCGATAAATCATATTTAGTTTTATTAAGCAGACTTAACTCGGAGTGTTTTCTGAAAGGCCTACAGAATTATTGTTGATAAAATCTGATTGTGATTTTATGGCATGTCATCTCCAAGTAATGCTATGTCCCATGTATCATGTCAGGTACCCCTGTCAACTATGGCCATCATTGTTATGTTGATGTCATTTATTTTGATATTATTTACGTTGATGGTGTCATTTATATTGTGTCATTTATGTCAATGATATCAACGTGATGATAATGGTCACATCAGAGGTATAGGTTTTTTCTGTGCATTTCTTTCCAGCTATGTCGATGATGTCATTTATATTTTTGATGTCACGATGGCATCGCCGTCGATGACGCGATTATTTTGCTCGTGCTACGGTAACTACAGCGATAAGACGATTTTATAAAAATGGTTTATAATATCAAATTCCGCTAATGTGGACTTAATACAGTATTATGACAAGTACAGTTTTCATCTTGCCACATTCGGTATTTGCTGCGATAACGCCCCGCAGGCTCTGTAGAAGCCGAGCTCAAGTGAGTGGATCTACCGACCGGGGGTATTCCCGGAGAGAGATTATTGATTGGTCTCACGATAATTAAATATCAAACGAATAACTACGTTTCTACCACGGGCCGAAATCATTAGTGGTAGATATCTCTACGTCTTAAGAGAAATACCCATGTCCTAGTAAGTAAGATTGCACCTGATGAAGTATACTTGATATACGAAAGCTTGTGTTAATCCTTATACAGTTAGTCAACAAGGTGTTACCTTTGTATTTTCGTATTTGCGACATGGCTAACACGGCAACCCACACCTCTAGTAAGTTAGTTAGTTAATAATAGGCTGATTACCGAGGTGGTGATTGTCTAAGCCTTCTCGGCCCTTTACGAAGCTAGCCTATATATATCCTCCGACCCATCTTCTGTGTAGACAAGCTATTTTTCTTTTCGGCTGCATTTTACGAACGGTCTAGTATAAATGCATGCAAAAACCACTCATTGTGAATAATTGCTTCACGATACGATCGAGGTTGTTGGGTTGTCTTTTTCGTCATCCACGGCCAATTCATAAATTTTCATCTTGTCATCTTGTTAGATTATTTTTCTCGTTTATGTTGTCTCTTATTGTGCTGAATCGTTCTCTCTTTTATAAAGCTAGCAAACGACCTTCGCATTGAATTGTCCGACATCGTAACTGGATTCTTCTTTGTGTGCAGTGCTTGTGATGTGATCTTGTTCATGAAATCAACGTTGAATAGTGTTACCGGCGATGCGGATATGCCTGTGTATTGGTGTTCCCACCACAGATCCGTGTGTATCCGTGAATTTGTATCATCACCACATATCTGTATGTGTTCTCAATATACAGATCTGTATGTATCTGTGTATTAATGTTCTCAGCACAGATCTATATGTGTATCTGTCTATTTAAGTTTTTGGTAAAAATCTGTGTGTATCTATATATTTGTGTTGTCACCACAGCTTGTTTGCTTAGTGGCTGATACTGAGTCACGAGTCTCTAGGATACTGTGTTTAGTGGCTAGTATCTTGTAACTAGCGGCGAGTCATCTAGTGTCTAGTGGCTGGTGTCTTGTAACTAGCGGCGAGTCATCTAGTGTCTAGTGGCTGGTGTCTTGTAACTAGAGGCGAGTCATCTAGTGTCTAGTGGCTGATGTCTTGTAACTAGCGGCGAGTCATCTAGTGTCTAGTGGCTGGTGTCTTGTAACTAGCAGCGAGTCATCTAGTGTCTAGTGGCTGGTGTCTTGTAACTAGTGGCGAGTCATCTAGTGTCTAGTGGCCAATGTTAAACATTTGATTGCAAGTATTGAGTATCATATGGCTAGTGTTTAATAAGAGTAGCTGTAGTAGTCTTTTGAAGTTATAAAATAGGTAAGAGTAACACCTTTTTAATTGATTAATTTGTGCTAGTTCCTAGTAGTTATTGTCTGGTGTAGCGCATATAGTCACTAGTGGCTGGTATAGCGCGTATAGTCACTAGTGGCTGGTGTAGCGCGTATAGTCACTAGTGGCTGGTGTAGCGCGTATAGTCACTAGTAGCTGGTGTAGCGCGTATAGTCACTAGTGGCTGGTGTAGCGCGTATAGTCACTAGTAGCTGGTGTAGTGCATATTGTCACTAGTGGCTGGTATTTAGTGTTTTTTTTTACTATATTGTGTCCAGTGGGACAATATACATGTATCATATACATAGTGTGTATTTAGACATAAATATTATTTTGGCGCCTGTCAAAGCTGTTCAATCAATGTCTTTATACTGACTTTTTGCTTTTTACTATACACTCTTTGTTATTGACTGTATCTCTTCAGTGTTTTGCTTTTCATGGTACAATATCAAGTTAGTGCCTTGTTTTTCATAGTACAATATCAGTTTAGTGTCTTGCTTTTCATCGTACAATATCAAAATATCAAGTTAGTGCCTTGTTTTTCATAGTACAACATCAGTTTACTGTCTTGCTTTTGATCATACAATATCAAGTTAGTGCCTTGTTTTTCATAGTACAAAATCAGTTTAGTGTCTTGCTTTTGATCATACGATATCAAATTAGTGCCTTGTTTTTCATAGTACAAAATCAGTTTAGTGTCTTGCTTTTCATCATACAATATCAAATTAGTGTCTTGCTCTTCATAGTACAAAATCAGTTTAGTGCCTTGCTTTTCATAGTACAATATCAAGTTAGTGCCTTGCTTTTCATGGTACAATATCAAGTTAGTGCCTTGCTTTTCATCGTACATTATCAAGTTAGTGCCTTGCTTTTCGTCATACAATATCAGTTTATTATCTTGATTTTTTACTGTATCTGTTTACTTCTCCCCTGTATTCTAGTTGTGTTTTTTGTTTTTTCGGTGTCACTGTAGCATTTTCACTAGTCACGCTATTATACTGTGGGTGGATCCGTAATTCCAATGAATCCTATCATGAATCGTATCAGCAACAGGAAATGAATGATGAAACGTCCCATATCTACCACCTTGCGATGGTCGTCATGGCAATATATTCACGGCAGTATTTACCTAACTTGTTTCGGTAATATTCCTAATAGTAACAGTACGTGATTTAAATTTAAAGATCATATGCCACGCCATTTTTTGCTACGAACTTTAATAGCTGAATGTGATTCATATTGCGTTTTGTGGGTATCAGTAATTTTATCGCGAAATGCTTTATACTCCGAGGTAAACATTTCCGTCGGCGTAACTCTAAAAACACTTAGCTTAGATTCTAGGGACTATCATTTCTCCCGTTGCCACACCGCCCAAGGTCACTCCGCTAGGGTAGACGACTCCGTAGGTATCTCGTTAACTAGCTCGGTATGATGTTTGTCTTCTAGCGTTGAATGACGAGCGCGTATCGCCATGTTAACCCTGTCTCTCTGTGTCTCTCTCTAGGTGGGTATCGCCGCTTCACCCCACACTCCTTGCCTCCAATGCATGTGTCTTTTGGGTCTAACAGCATCTCGCACTCCTTCCCCGCTTCCTCCCTCCCGAGTTTATCGCCTAATTTTGTATTTTTTAATCTACATAATCAGTTTAATCATGGACGATATTTATTACCGTATATACTCGCTTATAAGGCAACTCACTTATGAGACGACCTCCCTGACTTTAGAAACACAAGAGTCTATTTTAGCGTTGACCCATTTATAAGACGAGGCAAACTTTTATTCATAATACAGTACTGGAAATGTAGTAATGAGTAATGGCGGCGACGATTTTGGTTTGAGCGATACTGT